>PVJH01000104.1:0-105815 GCA_004026705.1 Nesogale talazaci | reverse complement strand
CGACAAAGACCAATTAATTATTGGAAAGTATAATTAATAAACAAAAATATAGAAATACAAAATAAATTAACTATAGATATAGAAGCCTCAAATACTCTTTTATGAACTACTTCTTTCTCTTTTATAACCTAGTGCAACAATCCTATTTCAAAAGGGCAGGTAGATTTCATGCAACCCTATTTTTCCAATCAATTACTTAATTTTACCTTCATGGGGAATTACAGTACTAAAAACTTTTAAAAGTGTTGTATTTAATAAAGATTTCATTAAAACATTTATTTAGACATGGAAACATAGGAGATCACTTTTATAATTTCTGGAAAGATTTTTTTATAACTTCAGTTGTTTTATGGATCACATGGACTGGTGTGCTTCTTCAGGGTCCAACTTAGGCCATGCCTCGCCTGAATGACTGTTTGTTTTAAAACAGGCCTTTAAGATACCAGGCACTCTTTTTCATAGCTGGGCAGCTTCTTCTGCTGCTACTTTGTGAATCAATCAATATTTTTCACATATATTCCCCTAGCATTACAAATCAAGGATGGACTTTTTCTTCATTTCATGCACTAGACCTGTCAGCTATGTTCTTCCTGTTGGGTTTTCCAACCACAGGTCTTTGCACATGTCAGTGCTCATCTGTAAAGTTGTTGTGCTACGGTGATCTATGTGCTGCTGTGAGGCTGAAAGCTATCCCACCAGGATCTCAAATGGTAGATGGGTCACCTCTGGTGGACACATTTCAGCAGAAAATTCAAATTAAGATAGACTCAGAATGAGCTGCTCAGTACTTCTTTAAAAAGGCTGCTAAAATTTATATATAACTGTGGAACATTGACTGATATAGTTGCAGTGGGGAAAATACCCTTAAAACAAAAAAAGTACTTAGAATTATGATGGGAGAAGACTTTCCTAATTGATCATTTGGATGGCAGTGATGGATTTATGCCTTTAAGGACTTTCGTTTGTTGCTGTGCCACAATTCAAAATTAGAATTACCAAGCCATGTTTTTTTTTTCCTCTGTTGCTTCTTACGAACTTGAAAGTTCGAAACATCGAATAAAAAAGTAAAGAAGAACTAATGCCATTGGAATATGTTACTAGTGAAGAATATTGAAAGTACCATGGACTGCCAAAAGAGTATGCCAATCTGTCATGGAGGAAACACGCCAAAATGCTCCTCAGAAGCAAGGATGGAGAGATGTCATCTCACACACTTTGGATCTCTTACCAGGAGAGACTGCTTCCTGGAAAAGGACATAATGCTTGGTAAAGGAGAAGAACAGGGGGAAGGGGAACATTTCAATGAGATGGATTGACACAGCGGCTATAGAAGTGGAGTCAATAGAAGACCAGTTGTGAGGATGGTGGAGGACTGGGTTGTGTTTTTGCTCTGTTGGATGTGTGGTCTCTCTGAGTCAGAGATCTGTCGTATCTCTGGAAGTCACTCACCAGCATGAACAACAAAAGGAAAAACAGCTAATATGGCTATTACTCAAATTTACATCCCATGCATTAATGCCAATGATGAAAAAGTAGAAGAGTTGTGCCAATTTCTGCAGTCTGAAATTAAGGAGAATGAAGTGAAAACATACCAAAAATGATGCCTGAAGAGATTTTTAAACTTGATCTGGAATGTAGAGTAACTGAAAGGTATAGATGAAATGATGATATAAATGAGCTATCAGAATGCTCAACAGACAAGGAAGTTCAAGAAGGCAAAGCCAAAATATTGAATGAAATTATTGACTTGAAAAGTCAAATTATTGACTTGAAAAGAAATAGAAAACGGAAAAAAACCTAAAAAGAGTAACCTCTCCTTTTTCACTCCCCAGTATTGCTTGCAGATCATGCAGCATTTTGATTTTGATTTATGTAATGCTTTGTATCTGTGTATCCATATTGTTAGCCCTATTTATTTTCCTTCCATCTTTTTTCCTTTCCTCTTCCTTTGCTGTGTTCCTTCTTGTCTGCCTGCTTGTCTTCCTTCCTTCCTTCTTTTCTTTTTCCTTCTTCTCTCTCTCCCTCCCTGTTCTATTTCCTCCAACCTCTCACATATGTAAAGCCCCATAAAGCTGGATTAATGTGAATTTTATCAGAGAATTCCTTATTAGAAAAATTTATCATATCTACTTTTTCCAAGATTTCTTAATTTGGACATTATTGACATGTTTCTTATAAGGAGAAGTCAGATATTGTAGGATCTAAGACCTACACTAGGTATTGGTAGCACATTTCCTTCAATGTGGTACCATATACAAAATTACTGAAAATTGAAAAAAAATTATTAGCCTAGACATATTATTTTATAGCCTCCTTTATGTTTTGTGTATCTCTGAATCCTAATAGATGTAATGAAAGTTCTGAGTGATAAGCAACTTTACCTTTAATTAGGCTTTGGAACCTGTTCACCTGGAATGCGAAAAAAATCGATACTTCTTCCACACAGGTCTTTTGGTGGGTCAGTCTCTCTCAGAAAAAGTTATGCCAAACTCATCTATTTGTCAATCACTTTATCATGGTACTACAGTGTTTATTCAACCTAGCACCCTAAGTTCAAAAAGCTAAATAGAGATGTTAAGAATGGCTTTCTTTCCATATAAGAAAAAAAAAGAAAAAACAACGTGATCCTGATGGGTACATAATTTCACCTTTGTGATCTTTTTATGAATCATAAGAGGAGGAGGAGAAACCCTGGTGGCATAATGGTTTTCGCCTTTGAATCCATCAGGCACTCCATAGGGGAAATATTTGGCTCTCTGCTCCCATAAACAGTCACTGTTTCAGAAATTAACAAGGGCAGTGCCTGTAATGCACTATAGGGTCATTACATGTCGGAAGTAACTTGATGGCATGGAGTGAGCGTGCGATGTGGACTCTGAGCAGCAAATAACAATAAAAAAATAAATGGGTGTTCAATACAGAGGTAAGACTAAATATGATTGTTTTCATTTGTCAAGAAGAGGGATAAGGATTCCAGGATTTAAAGGTATGAGTGGTTGTAAAAGTCCTAGTCCCTCACCTGCTACCTCCCACTCTCGGCAGCTTTTCGGGAATTATAGAAGGGAAATCAGGATTTCATTGTAAGAATAGGAAATCCAACTTAATACCCTAAAATTCAAAGCTGGGAGCTGAGTGAATACATTTTCCAAACTTTAATTCCTCAATCAAGAAAATATAAGGTAGTGTAAATCTGTAGATGGTTGGCAACATGCTGTAGCTGCTTGTCAGTGTCAGCATTCAGCGAGCAGGGTTTAAATGCTTGACTGCTTGATAAAAGGTCGCTGGCTAGAAGAGAAATAGGTGGCCGTCTCCTTCATAAAGATTTACAGCCTTACAAACAGTAGGAGGCAACTCTATTCTGGCTGGTGGGCCTGCGGTTAGGCAGAATAAGCCTCAGGTCATTTTATTTTTAAAATGTTGTGGCTGTTTTGTTTTGTTTTGTTTTCAAAATTGATGGTATTTATTGCCTCTTCCCTTCCCTGCTGCCTTGGTCTTGTTAAGTAATTCATCCAAAGTCTTATAGGTAGCAAATAGCACTCAGCTTCAAATCCAAGTGTTATTTTATGTGAACCCTTTCTTTATACTCTGTTAATCTGCCTTTGGGAACCGTGAATCATTTTGTCTAAAAGTAAGAGGTTATCTTATTGCCCTGATCTTATTTGTGAAGCACAAATGAGTATGGTTGAAACTTGTATGGATGAAAGTTAGAGAAGGTATGGGCGTGAAGGTGGAGATTTGGAAATAACATGTCCAAAGTCTATGGCAATATCTTAAGACCAATTTTTCCAAAACCCCCTGTGGTCTCAATGGAAGTTCCCTAGAATCTCCGACCTAAAATGGGACCTTGATGGTGTAGTCGTTATTTGTTTGACTGAAATCCACATGGTTGGCAGTTTAAATTCACCAGAAACTCCTTTGGAGAAAGGCTTGACTTTTTAATCCGATACAGTCCCAGAAACCTACTGGAGGTCACTATGAGTCAGCATTGATGGGACCTGCACAGGGACCCCTACAAACATGTATTATGCCTGTGCCATGAAGGACAAGATTGACTCACATAAGTCTTACTTGCTCCAAGGAACTTCCACCACTTGTCTGTAAATTTGTCATATTGTGGTGGCTTCTGTATTGTTGTGATGCTTGAGGCCATGTCACCAGAATTTCAAACACCAGCAGGGTTGCCCAAAGTGATTAGGTTTCAGTTGAACTTTCAGATTAAGAACTTTTGGTGAGAAAGGACTCAGCCCTTCACTTGGATGGGTAGAACCAACACTCATGAGATCAAAGGACACATTGCATTGAGTAAATCTGCTACATGAGACCTTTTTAGCATATTGAAAAGCAAGAAAGTTACTTTGAACACTAAGGTACACCTAGCTTAAGCCATGGCATTTTCAATTGCCCCACCTATACATGGAAGATGGACTGATAAATGAAAATTGAAAAACAATAGATGTATTTGAAGTGTGGTGCTGGAGAAGAATATTGAGAGTTTTGTGGATTGCTAAAAGGACAAACAGCCCTGTCTGGGAAGAAATCAAGTCTTGGTGTTTCATAGGAGCAAGGATGGCAAAACTTAGTCTTACATATTTTGGACATATTGTCAGGAGAGATCAGTGTTTGCAGCAGGACATCATGTTTGGTAAATTGGAGGGGCAAAAAAAGAACAAAGCCCTCAACAAGATAGATTGGCACTTCGATTACGACGATCGTGTTGGGCCAGTCTGGTGTGCTTTTTCTATGTGGGCTTTGCTGTTTCTCAGCTATATGGCCACTTGTTTCTCTTCAAGCCTTTAACACCCCAAACATGATCTTTTGCATAAGCAAACATGGTGAAGAAATCTAATGCTGCCTGGATATCAAAATATATGGTGCCTGGGGTCTTAAAAGCTTAAAGATAATCAAGTGGCCTTCTGGCTGAGAAACAACAAAACACACATGGAAGAAGCACACCAGCCTGCCCCAATACAATCGCCATGGACAAGGCATGTCCATAAGCAAAAGTGGTGAAGAAAACTGTTGGTGCCCCTGTTGGTAACAGGGGGTGTAGAGTCTGGGCCATAAAAGGCTTGAAGATAAACAAGCGGCCATCTAGCTGAGAAGCAAAAAAGCCTTCATGGAGAAAGCACAGCAGCCTGAGTGATCACGAGGTGTGGAGGGGATAAAGTACGAGGCATCAAAGAACAAAAACGCATATCATTGTGAATGCATAGTGGGAACCCAAAGCCCATCTGTGGGCAACTAGACTTTCCCTCACAAGTCTAGTTTAGGAAACGAGGCCGTCAGGGTGTAGTGTAGTAATAATGAAACATACAATGTTCCTCTAGTTCTTGAATACTTCCTCTTCTCCCGCACCTCCCACTATCATGATCCCACTGCTACCTTATAAATCCAGCTGCACTGGAGGCTGTACACTGGTACAGATAGGAAGAGGTAACACAGTGAATCCAGGCCAGAAGAACCCCTTAGGACCAGCAGTGAGCCGGGCAATAATGGGAAGGTGAAAGGAAGGTAGGGTAGAATTGGGGAACAGATTGCAAGGATATATATAGGGTCTCCACGCTGGGGGACACACAGTGGAGAAGTGAGTGAGGGGAGACATTGGATGGTAAAATATATGACAGATTATTATAGTTTATAAATTATAGGGATTCATGGAAGAAGGATGAGTGGGAAGGGAGAGGAAATGAGGAGCAGTTATTGGGGGCTCAAGTGGAAAACATGTCTTTGGAGAATGATGAGGGAAACAAATATACAAAATTGCTCGACACAATGAATGTATATGTGGATTGTGATGACTTGTACAAGCACTGAATAAATTGATTTTTTTAAAAAGATAGATTGGCACAGTAGCTGCAGCAAGGGTTTCAGGCATAGGAAGAATGGTGCAGGATCTTGCAGCCCTGATTCTGTTGTGCATAGGATTTCTGTGGATTGGAACTCTCTGTAAATTTCACCTCACAATGATAACAACAAAGTGATTTTGAAAGTTATTCTTAGTTGTGGAGAAGCTAAGGCAGATGGAAGAAATGATGAAGTCCACGAGCACATTTCAAAGGTCTGCACTAGAATATAAAATTACATATTGTACTAACAGGTTTGAAGACCTAAAATGAGACAATCACAAAGAAGAACATGCTGAGCAGATCTTGAAAAGAGCTCCAAACAAGTCAGGCTGCATGTTAAAGTACTGACCAATTTAATGATGAATAGTGTGAACTATGCTGAAAGCATCAAAAGAAGACGAGAAGAACACAGTCATTGTATCCAAAGGACTAGTTTCATCCAACCAGTCCAAGCTGTAGCTCATGATGAAGAACCGGTTATAAAAAGAAGGAAGTGCAACCTGCCCTGATGGCATGAGCCAAATACAAGCTTCCAGGAATTGAAAGAATGCCCATTTACATGTTTCAGCAAGCTGATCAGGGAATAAAAGCACTCGATTGTGCATGTGAGGAAATTTAGAGAACACCTGGCCAATTGACTGGAAGAGATCCACATTTACACTTATTCTAAAGAAAGATGACCTGACATGATGCTCAAATAATATACAATAGCATCAATAGTACATGCAAGTAAAATTCTGCTGAACATGGTCCAGCATTTGCAACAGTACCTTGACAGGGAGCTGCTAGAGTTTCAAACCAGATTAAAAAGAGAATAGGGAACCAGATGCGAGAGAATTAGTTATTTAATGTGAGTCTTCCTGCAAAACTCTTAATCCCACCATCTGACCTCCTTTTGTATGTTGTATGGCCTGGTAAGAAGGTGATTCTGATAAGATTCATATGTGAGTAATTGAGAACCTGTTCCCTGGAGTGGCATTCGGGTGTGTATAAAAAGAGACCTCTCAGAAACAAGAGGAGGGGTCTCATTAGTAGCAAGAGCCTGCAGGGTAGAGAATACGGTGCAACCCAAATGACAGCATAGTGAGCCTCCTGCATCCAAATAGCAGGTGTCCCATCGGAGAAGCAGTCAAACAAGGCCAGAGAGCATGCGCCATTGGTGAACTTTCTGAACACGAAGAGCAAGGAAAGACGAGTCCTGTTGTTCAGGAGGCTGGTTTGGGGCCTGAAGTGCTCCTGGAATTTAATCGGATACACTCGACTTTCTGATTCACAGGAGTTGAGCTGAGTACCTTTTGACATAGGTTTAGTGAAGTGCTGTGTGTCTGGGAACTTATGTCTTGTATTTAGGCTATGGAGCCAGTAGTTTGAATGTAATATTTTGAGGTTGTGACTTATAGCCCTGTGATACTTATTAGCAGAATTGAAATTTTGTAGCAGGTCTTCATAAACAATAGCCCCGATCATTTGTCACTGGCGTTACAACATGCAACATGGTAATAGCATTAACAAAGCCTTTAATCATGAATTTTGTCTAGGAGTTTCTGTGAAGCCATCACAATACATATCAGAATCTAGAGAATGGTAACCGAGACAAGAGAATAGCGGAAATGTGTTTCCTTGTGTTTTATCAGCTCTGCAAAAACATTTGACTGGGTGGACCATAACAGACTACAGAAAGCCTTGAGAATAATGAGTATCCTAAAACACAGCATGGGCTGCATTTGAAAAGTGTACCCGGATCAAGAAACAGTTGTCCAACAGAACAAGGGAATAATGCATAGTTTAAACTCAGGCCAGTTGTGCATCGCGATTGTGTACTCTCACCATACTTGGTTAAGCTGCGTGTTGAGCAAATCATCACAGAAGCAGGATTTTATGAAGAAGAATACTGCATCAGGATTGGAAGAAGATTACTAACAGCCTGTAGTATACAGAATACACTGTGGTTTGCAGATGATACAACCTTGCTGCCTGAAACTGAAGAGGACCTGAAGCCCTTGTCGATAAAGATCAAAGATTGCAGCCTTCAATATGGATTATGACTCAAAGTAAAGAAAACACTTCACGACTGGATGAACAAGTAACATGAAAATAAAAAGGGAGAAAAATTCGAAGTTGCCAAGGATTGAAGCTTTCTTGGGTCCATAATCAATTATCATGAAAGCAACAGTCAAGAGATCAAATAACATATTGCATTGGATAAGGCTGCTGCACAAGACCACTTTAAAGTGTTAAAAGTTAAGGGTGTTGCATGTTATCAGGCAAGAACAATCCCTGGAGAAAGACAGACTGTATGCTAACTGGGCAAAGAAAAAAAGGATGTCTCTTGACAGGTTGAATTGACACAGTAGTTGCACTAATGGGCGCAAATATTTTTTAAAGATGTAAAAATGGTACAAGCCTCAGTAGTGTTTATTTCTGTTGCACATAGCTCGTGAGTCATAACCAACTTAATGGTACTTAAGAGAAACAACAATTTATGCATGTCAAGATTAGACAATGGGAAAGACAGAGGTACTGACAAATTTGAATTCTGGTATTAACAAAAATAATAATGACTATACCATAGAATTTCTGTGGTTCAAACCTGTATTAAGAGATATGCAATCAAATTCCTCCCAATTGGCAAGGATAATGAAACTCCATCTTCTGTACTTCAGACAAGTCATCAAAAAGAGAAATTATTAAAAGAGACATCAGGCTTGGTAAAGTAGGGGTGTCTACAGGGATGAAAGAAGTCTTCAATGAGATGGTGTTGCACAATCACCACAATGATGGGCTCAAAATATCAAAGATCAGTTAAGATGTATTCTAACAGACTGTCCTGAGACACAGTCAAGTTGACTGACAGGAAGGAACAAGAGCAAAAAGGCAAACATCTATTCAAGGTGGAGCAAAGAGATAGGAGTGGAACACATACCATTGACAGGAATTTTTTTAAAAGCTTTTACTAGGAAGATGATTGTTGAGCTTGGTTGTAAAATGGAATAAACACAGACATCCACATGCTCACACTCACACTCTTATTGAGACTCATAAGGAGCTAGTATACTTTATCCCATCACTTACAGATGTGCTTTGTTTGGCCTCCACAATGTTTGCCTGACAATGTTTAAAACTTAATGGGATTAGTTGCCAGCATTTAAATCATAGGGCATGTCAAATAATAATCTGGATTTCCTGTCTTGTTAGAAAAAGTGGAAGAAGACCAATATGAGGCCAATATTAGTGGATGACAAAAATCAGCTGGTTATAGGAATTCTTCGTTTGGATTAGACCTATGCTTCCAAGTTTGAAAATATCTGAATACTTCCTCCTATGAACATTATCATCAAGCCAAGTGTCAATTTGTGTTGCACGCCTGCTATTTTCCATATGGTAGAGCTAGGATAAAAGAACATATATTTATTTCACCTCTGTTTTAATCAAAACCTGAAAGTAAGTTTTAGACTGAGAACCTTTTTGATTTAAGAAACAAGTGAAAGATCATTTATTGATCTGAGTAATTTCTTTATAGTTTACACGTCTACGTTGAATTTTTGTTTTCTGCCTTGACTCTTCCATTCATATGTTCTTCTTCAAGTTTATCAATACCATTGTGATGGTATTGACTCATTTAGTGGACTCATCCTTACTAAAATATACAGTTCCTATAGTATAGAGATATATCCAATATTCCTCTACCCTTTTCTGAATCATTTTGACACTGACTGTTCATGTGGCACATTTTCTCTCAGATTCTAGTTCTTCAGAGCTGGGAGAGATCTCATAGGTTATAATGATGTCATATGTTACATTGCAAAATAAGAAGAGTCTACCTTCAATTTGGTCAGTCCATATAGTCCCCTTAAATTCCTCTACCAATACCATTTTGAGTTCTTTTATTTAATTGTAGAATTTACAGAATTCAAAAAGATTGCTATACTTATGATTATAGATGCTATCCGAAAAGCATAAATATCAATATGTTCATAAGACACTGTGGACAGTTCTGGAAGGATTCCCAACACAAAGCTTTCAAGTCCTAAACAGAGTGTGTCCCTTCCCTTCTTCAGTCAAGAAGCTCTCTGAAACTTGTTTTTTTTTTTTTTTTTAAGGCATCACTGCCCTGGTGGTGAGAGGAGGAGGCCCAGCCTTTGCTCCTGTGAGCGGGAATTGAACCTCCATCCCAGTGGCCCGCAGTCCAGCGCACAACCACTACACCACCAGGGCTCAGCCCTCTCTGAAACTTCTTGATCTGGGCTTTCTTAGCCCGTGTTGCAGGATAGGTTAATCAATTCTCTCACATGTACTTGTAAGGATCCGTGGTTGTGTGGTTGATTAAGAAATTGGATGTGACATGGAAAGTGGTAGATGATTCCATGAGCCACTCCACAGGGGAAAGGATGAAGCTAACTTACCTTGTGTTGATCTAGAGCAGGGGTCCTCAAACTTTTTAAACAGGGGGAAAGTTCACTGTCCCTCAGGCCTTTGGAGGGCTGGACTACAGTTTTTTTAAAAAGCAATGAACAAATTTACCGCGGCCCCAGAATGAGTCAGTTGCTAAGCAGGAGAGTCAACAGTCGCCAGATAAATGTACTCAGAGGGCCATATTTGGTCCGCGGGCCAAAATTTGAGGACACCTGATCTGTGGTCTCAGAAACCCCAGAGAGCTCTTCCACAAAGTTGCCTGAATGGCAATTTTCATTTTCGCTTCTTTTTTAAGGGTAGTGGAAGAGGCCATTGTAGTTGTAGTGGGTAGTCAGTTAGACATCAGGCTGCAAACACTCAGGCAGCAGTTCAAAGCCACCAGCTGTTGTGCAGGAGAAAAAGGAGATCTTTTTGCTACTGTAAATATTCACAGTCTGAGAATTTCTTTTGTTTTTGTTTTTGTTTTTTGGGCATCACTGCCCTCTGGTGGTGGAAGTAGGAGACCCAGCCTTTGCTCCTGTGGAGTCGCTGGTGGAATTGAACCTCCATCCCAGTGGGTCGCAGTCCTGCGCACAACCACTGTGCCACCGGAGCTCAGCCCCCACAGCTGAGAATTTCAAACGGGCAGTTCCCCTCTGTTGTATAGAGACTTTTTTCAATTTGACCAGTAGGATCAGCATTGAAACATTGATGGTATAGTTGATTTTAAAGTTTTAAGTGTGGTTAGTTTTGGCTTTTCTGGTGAGTCTTTTATGATCTCTCTCCAGTCCTCAGACAGACAAAGCACTTCAAATACTCCAAGGGTTATTTTTCAAGAACAAAGGACAAATGCCATCACATTTTGACCTATTTTTACTTTACCTTCCAGTGTCCCTTTGAGTTAGCAACTGCTGCTGCTTTTTCATCTTAGCTCTAGTAAGAGGAGGGGTTCATGTCCTAGAAAAAATATCATCTACCAGAGTACTTACTGGTCTCAAATTAAAGTGACCAGACGTCCCACTTTTTAACAATTTAACAATGTCCCGCGTCATTTTAAAATTAAAATAAATATATTACAATACTATTTTTGCATTCTATGAAAATCTCTGTTGCTCCTTAAAGATGGAATTTTTAATCAAGAACCCTCCCCCTTCCCCTGGTCAATGGTGTCCTGCTTAAAATCTGGTCCCTTTAAACGAAACATAAAATACATCCCTGGGTGTAAAGCTGATGATTTAACATGAATCAGAATCTGAGCAGGCATCAATTATGCTTCCTTCCTCATAGATCTACACTATGAAACATTCAAAAAAACGCAAAACTTCTTCCTGCTCTTATCAATAGCTCTGATGGCATCATCGGTATACATTCAGCTGTGATTCGAAAGGTTGACAGAAACTACCTGCCACTCCTCATGCGAAAGATGGTGTGTTCTGCTTTGATAAACATTTGCAGTCTCAGAAAACCATGGGGGATGCCTACCTTGTCTCCACGTTGGCCTTAACTCGATAGCACCGAGTTTGGGTCCTTTAGTTTTGCTTTCATGTTTACTGTTCTATCATTTGGTCAGTTGTCCAACATGGTTATGGAGTCCATGCTGACCCATAGTGACCCCTCCGTGGGGTTCCAGGTCTGTAACTGTTTAAAAAAGTAGAACGTCCAATTTAGACTGGAAGAACACGCATCCTGCAGTGTAACACCTAACCTCTGCAATACCAGGGGCCCTGTGGCTAACAGTAATATTAACTACGAACCAGGAATTTTTCTAGACCCAAGAATATTTCTGCCATGTTCATGTAACTACTTTTAACATTGTGTTGAAGATCATTAAAAAGGGTTGTCAGCCATATAGCATCATTCAGAAGGGGGCCTGGAATAAGAGATATTACTGCTGACATCAATGGATCTGGCCTCAAAGCAGAGGGTACCAGACAAACATTTACTTGCATTTTATTGACTATACAAAACCACTTTACTATATATCACAATAAAATTTGGGTAAAGTTGGGGCTGAGCCCTGGTGGCGTAGTGGTTGAGTGCGGGACTGCTGCCCACAGGCTTGGAGGTTCAAATCCACCAGCGGCTCTCCAGGAGCAAGGCTGGGTAGCTCCCACAACCACCAGAGGGCAGTGATGCCAAAAAAAAAAATTGGGGGGTAAAGTTGTGACAAAATGGAAATTCCACAATACCTAATTGTGCTCATGCAGAAAATATGTATTGGCCATGGGGCATTTATACAAACAGAACAAGGGGAGATTGAGTGGCTTAAATCAAGAGAGTTATGTATCAAACTTTTATCCTTTTACCATACTTACTCAATGTGTACAAACAGGTCCCCAGAAAGAATGATTTGTTTTCTAAAACGACATTTAATTTTTTTTTCAGAAAACAACCTTATCACCCTCAAAGTACTCTCCATTACATCCAATATGTTTGTCAAATCTGAAATTCCATTCTTGGAAACATGCTTCAAACTCACCTGTTTGAATGGATGACAGATCCCTCCGTTTTTCTTTATTTCATTTTATGTCATTAAATGGTTGTCCTTTAATGGTCCTCTTCAAAATGAAGTCACATATAGTGAGGTCAGGTAAGTGAGTAGGACAAGAGAGGAATGCTAGGGTGGGTTTTTTTTTTTTTTTGCCCCAAATTGGAGGTCTGAAATGGCTGTGTGAGCAGGTGCATTGTTGTGGTGGCATAAATAGTCCCTTAAGTGCCACAAATCAGGCCTTTTTTGTTGCAAACTGTTATGCAATATTTTCAGAACATCTAGAGAGAAAGCTTGATTAGTTAATAATCTGACTGGAAAAAAACTCCAAATGCACTAGCCCCCTCACTTTAGAACAAAAAGCCAAATGAACATTGTAGGGGGTTGGCTACGCCCATAAATGCTGCACAAATAACACGATAAATTGGCCTACACAAATAAGAACAAGTTATTAGGATTTGGAGAAAGGCTAATTAACAATATATGATATTGCTATGATATATTCTTCTTCACTTTTCCTTTATTCTATGCCCAAACTTTACATGCTTATGAGACAATTAAAGTACCATGTTTTGAGTCATGCACATATTAGATTCCTGGATTTTTATAGCATAGACATTGACCACTGACTGGATAGCCTAAAATTCCAACTTGGAGAAAATCCAACATGACTCTGGAGTTGTTGTTCATACAGAGAATATATGTAGTTGGACAGCACTTGATTTGGATGTGAACCTTTGGCTTATTTTCCAGGTACTGGGCATAAATAGGGTAAGCAAAGTAGTACTTTGTGGACCAACACTTCCTTTGGCTTACCGTGGAGTAGCAGACTGCTTCTTTCTAGCTGGTTATTTCATATGCTTTAACTTTGAAACTCTTCAAGTGTCTCATTATAGGATTGGCTCCATCTGAAAAGCTAGTTCTCAGCTAGCAATTACAAAGACGAAGACTTGATTTTGCCAACTGGGCATGAAAAGACTCAGTGACTCCTTGTATTGTTTTTATAGCTTTATATTTTGGTAAATAGTAAAATATAAACACTTTTCTGAATTATGTTACAGAAAACTCTTATCACCCTTTTCAATGCATGCCAACATTACTTTTTAGAATTGTAAAGCTTAGTGTCAACTTAATGGCTTATTAGTTTCATGAAGTAATTTTAACATACTTCTTAGAACAATTTTATATACTTTTTTCTAATCAATGCTTCTAAGACACAGTCACAATTTTTATATGACAATTTAGATAACAGTAATTACATCAATTTTTTTGAAATGAAGAAATGTGAATACTTAATGAGTATTATGCAAACACAGGCTTATAATGTTTCCTTTTTAAATTTTTGCTTCATCAATGCCCATTTAATAAAAGCTCATTATTGTGGCATAATAATTTAAAATCACACCAGCCCTCTTTTGGCTGATAATAAAACTTTCCATTATCACCTTTTACAGATATACTTTTAAAAATCCCTCTTTTCTATTGGGTGGAATCCATCCAAATAGTTCCTACATTGTTAAGACCCTTTAGAGATGCAGATGTTACATTTTAAAAAGAAATATTGATATTTTGTTAATAAAACATATTTTCATCTAATGAACTGTTAGCATTGAAAAATTCTGTCCTCCTGCCTTTTCCAGTTTCAGTCCTATCTTCAATGCTGTTATTTTCCAACAACTTTTGTTTCCAACTTTTGCATTCCAATTCTAGCAATATGTAGTGCATCTTTATTGTACATATAATAATTTCAGACAAAGAACTTGTTGAACATCTTCATTTTTTCATTACTGGCTTCAGGGGTTGGTGTGCAAAATTTAAATAATAGTTGTGTTAATTGAACTTCTTTGTCTTCATATGGACACTATTTCATCATATACAGGTTATATCTTGAAAGGTTCATTCATTTTAATGATCAATCAATGCTTTGATTAAAAATGATTAGTGCCCTGTTCCCTCTGTTATCCTTTCCTTTTTGAACTCCCTTTTATCTCCCTATCCCCTCTAGCCCCTCATCTTTCTCCCATTACTGTGTTGCATCCAACGTGTACCTCCCTGGGTTTGGTCCTCCCTCCTCCCCTTACCCTACTTCTTGGACCAACTGTTATGGTACAGAAGTTTTCTCTTTTATACTCACCATATTGTTTCTACTTACCTCAGGGGGCTCATGCAGTACTTCTCCTTTTGTGATTGACTAACTTCACTTAGCATAATTTCCTCCAGTTCTTCCCATGCAGAGATGTGTTTCATGTGTTTGTCCGAGGTTTTGAGTGAGGCATAGTACTCCATTGTGTGTATGTGCCAGAGTTTGCTAATCCATTCATCTACTGATGGAAATTTAGCTTGCTTCCACGTCTTTGTGATTATGAATTGTGCTGCAATAAACATTGGCATGCATACTGCTGGCTGTGGTTTATTTCTTGCCTCTTCTGGGTATATACCCAATAGTGGTATAGCTGGATCGTAGGGTAGTTCAACTTCCATTTTCATTAAATATCGCCAGACTGCTTTCCACAGTGGCTGTACATATCTACATGACCACCAACAATGTAGAAGGGGAGTTCAAAAAGGAAAGAATAACAGAGGGAACAGGGCACTAATCTACCTGGTGGGGGGTGGAGGGAGAGTACTGGTCTTGTCTCCACAGAAACCGGAGTGGACAAACAGTTCCTACCACAAAGCACCCAACCTGTAGGACAGCGTGGATGCATGGAAGGATGCAAGAAAAGAGAGAGCTACAGAGCTGGAAGCAACCAGAGTCAGATGGAAGCATGAGCAAGAGTGGTGAAGAAAGCTGATGGTGCCCAGCTATCAAAAGATATAGCATCTGGGGTCTTAAAGGCTTGAGCATAAACAAGCAGCCATCTTGCTCAGGAGCAACAAAATCCACCATAAAAGAAGGTCACTTGCTTGTGCGATCATGAGGTGCTGAAACTACCATGCAGCAGGCATCAAAGAACAAAAATCAAAATCAATGGACCAATTAACACCCGATATCGCTGAAGACAAATGGGGACAGAGGCAAACAAAAATATGATGCCCAGCTACCAAATGACTGAATGTCTAGTCTCAAAGACTTGAAGATAACTGAGTTGCCATTCAGCATGGAGACAGCAAAGTCCACATGGAAGAAGCACACCATCAAGGGTGATCAAGAGTGCCCAAAGGGAGCAGATATCGAGCATCAAAGAATAGGACTCACTTCATTACGAGTGAGGGGAGGGGCAAGGTGGGGACCTAAGGCCCACAGGTGGGTAATTGGCTACCCCCTTACAGGGGAGAAACAGGAAGGAGACAAACTAGTCAGAGTGCAGCCAGGCAGTGATGCTGCATACAAGTTTCCTCTAGTTCCTGAGGTCTCCCTACCCCCAACCATCAAGATCCCTACTCCACCTTACACATCCAGATGGACTGGAGAAGGTACAATAGTGGAGAGGGGGGCTGGAGATATGGGGAAATCAGGATGGATGAGCCCCTTTGGGCCGGTGGTTAGAATGGAAATACTGGATGGGTGGAGAGAAGATGGGATAGAGACAGAACCAGCTGCAAGGATCTACATATGACCTATCTGGAGAACGGGCCTGGGGGAATCGGCTAAGGGAGGTGTCGGGCAGGGTAACATATGACAGAATAATAATTATTTATAAAGTATGGAGGGTGGATGGGAGTGAGAGAGCAGGGGAACAAGGGATGAGTTGGAGGAACCGACACCAAGGGCTGGGGGAAAGGGCGGCTGTTTGGAGAATGATGACGGCAGCAGACGTGCGAGGGTTCTTGTCACAGTATGTTTATTTATGTTTTGGAAAAATGATGTACAAGTCCCCAATAAAATGATTTTTAATTTAAAAAAACGATTAAAAATAGTTTTTAATGATGAAAATTTCCTGTTGAAGTTTTCTTTTTCTTTCTTTTGATGTTTTTTATTAATCATTTTATTGGGGCCATTTATAGTTCTTTTAACAATTCATGATTCAATTTTATCAAACACATGCATACATATGTTGCAATCATCATTTCCAAAATATTTTTTTCCACTTAAGCCATTGGTATCAGCCCCTCTGTTTTCCCCTACCTCCTCCACCATCACACCCTCATGAATTCTTAATTAATAATTCATTATTGATTCAAGATGTATTATTATTGTTATTTCATATCTTACCCCATCCATTATCTCACTTCACCCACATTTCTATTAGTCTACCCCTCATCAGTGTGGGTAGGGTGTTATGTATCCAATATTGTGATTAGTCCCCATCCCCCCTCTCTCCCCTCAGGGCACCACAACAGACATTTATCTATCCTGGATTCCATGCATTGAGAGCTCTTATCTGTACCACTATACATACTCTGGTCTAGCAGGATTTGTAATAGAGAACTGAGGTCATGATAGTGGGGAGAAGGAAACATTCAAAAACTAGAGGACTGTTGTATGTTTCTTTGATACTGCCCTGCATCCTGGATGATTTGTCCCTTCCTTGTGGCTCTTTTGTGAGGGTAAGTCCAATTGTCCAAAGATGGGATTTGAGTTTCCACTCTGATCCCTTTTTCACATCATGTAATTGCTTGTTTGGGATCTTGTCATAACTGATACCTGATCCAGTCAGCACCTCCTGATCACACAGGCTGGTGTGCTTCTTCCTTGAGGGCTTAGTTCCTTCCCTGATAGATGACTTCAACTTCAACTTCAAGCCTTTAAGACCCCAGAGGCTATATCTTTTTGAGAAATCATTTTATTGGGCGTTTGTACAACTGTTATAACAATCCATATTTGTATCTATATTTTATATATATATATATATGTATATATCAATTGTATCAAGCACATTTGTACATTTGTTGCCCACAACATTGTCCAAACATTTGCTTTCAAATATTTGAGTCCTTCAAATTAACTCCTCATCCCTCCCCACCTCCAGCCTGTTCCCCATTCCTTCATGAACCCATAGTAATTTATAAACTATTATTATTTTATCATATCTTAGCTAGGCACCATCCAATGTCTTCACCACATTTACTTATGCACCCAATTTGTCTTCAGTGATCCTGTCAAAACGTTGAGTATGACAGAGTTTATTAGAACAAAGTGTTCTTATGTTTAGGGAGACCTACTAACATACAAAAATATGGATATAAACTTATATCCCTATCATTATAAATTAGTATAGTTACACACATACATGCCTATATTTGTACCTTGATAAATAGCCTTTGCCTCCTCGTCTTCCCCTCGATCTCCTTTTACTTTTCTCCTGTCCCTTTATCATATTCAACCTACAATTGACTCTCAGTAAATCCTGTTGTCTACATTGCACTTGATCAAACTACCACCAGGCATTTTATAGCCACCTCACCATTGATTTTAGAGCCATTCTTCTTCCCTTGTCCCTGAGCTTATACCCCACTCCCATTCTCCCACCTCTTCTTCTCTTGTGTCCCCTAAGAAACTTTGGTCCTGTTGTTTTCTCCTTGGGATTGTTTATCTTGCTTATCTTATAGAGATAGAGAGAAAAAGAAGAAAAGGGGGGCAACCTATAAATAGTTCCAGGTCTGATTGCTGACCTTTATGCATGTTTTCCAGTCAGATCTGAGGAGGTGCCACGCCTGGTCTCCGGAGTCAGAATTCTAGCTTCAGGATCCCTATGCAATTCAGTGACTTTTCTCCCCTTGCTTCTCTCTTGTATACTATCTGGTTTTGTCCCAACATCTGTGTCTCCAACGGTCTCCTCCTTAGTGTGTGGGTTAGTGTCTCCTGGTGTCCTTTCAGTGTATTACCTGCTATGAGCAAGCATGCCCTGGGGGGATTGGTGGGCCATGAGCACTCTCTCTGGGCCAGATCTTCAGTGCTGTCCTCTGGATTACATTCTGGAACGGTGGTGAACATAGCTCCACTTGGATCCAGCCCCATGACTCTATCAGTTAGTTTGCGACTCCTTGTCAGTACATTGCCTTCAAGGTTTGAATCTCTGAGGTGAGTTCTCATGCCCCACAATCTTCCCCGTGAAGATATACACAGTACTTTCCCATTAGTGAGTCAGTGCCCTGTTCCCCCGTTATTCACGTTCCCATTGTCTCCTCCTTCTTTCTCCTTCTTCATCCTTCTTCTTCTTCTGTTTCCCTCCTCCTTTTTAGTTGGATACCATATGCATTTCTTGGTTAGGTTGGACTCCAGCCTTGACCCAGGAATTATGACTTAAGTAGCTTATCCTCTATGCCCATTATAATTTTGAGTTTACCTCAGTGGACTATGTTTACTTGTCTCTTTGTGCTTGGCTAACTTCATCTAGCATAATTTCCTCCAACTTTTTCCATAAGATGGTGTGCTTCTTATGTTTGTCACTGAATTTTAGATCTACATAGTACTCCATTGTATATACATGCCAGAGCTTTAAAATTCTGTAGTCAGTTGATGGGAATTTAGGTTGTTTCCAATTCTTTGCAATTGTGATCTGTGCCATGATGAACTTTGGAGTGTATTTGTCTGTTCTTGGTCTGTTTCTTACTTCACCTGGGTATACTCCTAGGTTGGATATTGTTGGATCACATGGTAACTCAATTTCCATTTGTTTTAGGAATCACCAGATGGTTGCACATACCTACAGGTCCACCAACAGTGGATGAGAGTTCTTATCTCACCACATTTGTTCCAACAATTGTTGGCTTCTGATATTTTGGAATGGGCTATCTTTAAGGATGTTAAGTGGTATCTTGCCCATCTCCTCCATGGGATATATGATTTTTCCATGATTATAGGTTAGCAGATTTTTGTAGCTTTTAATAATAAGACCTTTATGTGATGTGTCTTCATTAAACAGGTTTAATCTGTGGGTTCTGTTATTATACTCTTGGTGAATTCTTTCTTTGTACACAGATGTTTTATCTTTAGTATATACCACTTGTCAATTTGTGCTTCTCTGTGTTGGTATTTTTCCCCATGTTCTGATAGCCTATGTATTCCCTGGAGCAACATTCTTAGGCTTTTCCCAGTTTCCTCATGGAGACCCTTAAATGTTTGGGGTTTTACTCAAGGTCTGTGATCTACCTTGACTTTATTCTTGAACATGGAGTGAGGGGAGAGTCTTGCATCATTTTTCTTCAAGTAGATATCCATTTTTCCAGCACTACTTGTTAGAAAGGACATCTGCTTCTCAGTTGACATTTTATGAGTCTTTATCTCAGATCAGTTATCTGAATGCTGATTTCTTGATTTTCTTTGCTTTTCCATTGGTTTGAGTATCCATCATTATACCAGTAGGATGCTGCTTTGACAACTGTGGCTGTACAATACGTGTTAAAGTCAGGTAAAGAAAGTCCTCCTACTTTGTCCTCCTTCTCGAGAAGTTTTCTGCTAATTCTGGGCTCATTCCCTCTCCAAATGAAATTGGCAGTCACCTTTTCCAAGTCCTTAAATAAATATATTGATACCTGGATAGCATTAAACTATCCAGGATAGCATTAAACTAATATAGTGTCTAAGGAGGATTGAAATATTTACTATATTGTTTTCTGGTACATGCATGAGCATGTATTCTTTTTTTTTTTTTTTTGAGCTTGTATTCTTCCATTTGTGGAGGTCACTTTTGTAATAGTGTTCTGTGGTTTTGCTCTAACAAATATTTTGGGTTTTTTTATTAGGTATGTCCTTAGATATTTTAATTTGCATTTTCTATTATGTAGGTTTCTTTTTGATCTCCTCTTCTGTGATCTCAACCAATGTATATAGAAATCCAAATCTATTTATATTGAGGAATTATGTTGAATAACTTCCCTTCCATTCCTATCTCCTTGAGTGCCTTCAATAGGAATGGGTGCTGGATGTTGTCAAATGCTTTTTCTGTGTCTATCAATATTATCTTCACCCAAAACTTGTCGATGTGGAGAGTAATGTTGATGGGCTTTAGGATGTTGAATAATTTCTGCATCCCAGAATAAATTCCACTTGATCATGATAAAGTATTCATTTTATGTATTTTTTATTCTATTGGCCAATATTTTGTTAAGGAGTTTTGTATCAATGTTCTTTAGAGATATTGGTCTATAGTTCTCTATTCTTGTAGGATGCTAGCACATGTCAAGTATCTGTGTTATGCTAGCTTCAAAGAAAGATTTTGGGAGTTTATTGTCCTTTTCTATACTCTGCAAGAGTTTGTGTAGGATGGGTGTCAGTTCTTACCTGAATGCTTGCTAGAATTTTCCTGTGATGCCATTTGGTCCAGGGGATTTGGGATTGGTAGTCCCGTGATAACTTCATGCATTTATTCTATTGCTTCAGGTCTGTTGATGTTCTTGAAATCCAACCATGATAGTCTAGGGAGGAATTCTTTTTTCAGGTATCTGTCTATGCCTTCCAAAAACTTGTTAGTATTATATGGTTAACTTTTTAATTTCATTAAGGTCCATTGAAATTTCCCCGGGTTCATCCCTAATTTTTGTTAGTGATGTTTGTTCTTACTTCCTTTGGTTAGGTTTACCAACAGTATGTCAATTTTGCTAATCCTTTCACAGAATCAGCATTTTGCTGCATTGCTTTTCTCACTTGTCTATGTCTTCCTTGATATGATTATTTCTTTTCTTTGCTAATAGTGGGATTATTCTCTTCACTCTGCTTTATTTGTTAGAGGCTTTGTGATGGCATATCAATCATAAGTTGCTCTTCCTTTTTCATGTGCATTTATCACTATCAAGATTCCCATTTTAACCAATTTTGCTGTGTCCTTAAAATTTTGATACATTGTAGTCTCATTCTAACTTGTTTCTAAGAACTTCCTCATTTCATTTCTCAGGCGAGTACCCAATATTGTCTCAGTAGGTAGTTATTCATCCTCCAATTGTGTGCCCTTATCTTCTTAATCATCATTTTGTTGATATTCAGCATTATTGCATAGCGGTCTGAGAAAGTAGTCTTAGAAATCACTATGTGCCTGAATTACTCCAGCTCAACTTGGGTCTCTGCACGTAGTCTAAATTTGAGTATATACCACATGCACTGGAAAAGAATGTGAACTTATTGTATTTGGGTGAAGAGCTATAAAAATGTCTATTAGGTCATCACCTAATTATAGAGTTTAATTCTGCAGCCTCCTTATTAAGCTCTTTTCCCTGTGATCCATATCCCTGTCATTCTAGGGTAGGAGTGTATTAAAATAAGCTACTATGATTGCTGAGGTTGTGATCTCTTTTTTCATCTTTTGGAGTGTTTGACAAATTTTGCAGATTTCTCATTAGGAATATACATATTTATTTGCTCTAATGATCCCTTGAGCATTATATAATCATACTATTTACTTCTTGAGATCTGTTGTTGCAATTGCAGATGCAGAGGACTGAGAAGTTCATGGAATGAATCTGTAAAAAGCGGAAGGCTACTGCCTGCTCAAGAATGTAGCAAGGAACTGAGCTGTGGCTTTCTTTTTATCCATGCCCAAATTTAGGAATATATGACTGGTTGCATTTACTCAGAATATTTTTTAGTTTAATAAGTAACTTTCTCAAAATAATATTATCTAAAAAAATAGGTCCTCTGGCACTGTAAAAATACAATCTATAAAGTAAAGAGCAGGGACCAAAGCAAATTCCAGGATTCACACACATACAAGGACTGTTTGCATTTCCTTGGAAATCAACATGATCCATTTGCAAAACATGCTGAACTGACGGTGCATCCTTACTGTCTTAATTTGTATCCAAATTCTAGCCATACTCCAGCTAAAAGATCAATTTTCTCAGATTAGGATTTTCTTGTTATTTTTTTTTGCCAACTATTAATTTTATTTCTGTCTGCAGGGTTTATATCTGTCTGTTGTAGACAACAGATCAATGATTATGCTGTCAAGCCACCCTGCTAGTTGCTGCCTTTTAATGGGTGAGTTCAGACCATTGACTTTCAGGGTTATAGCATCCACCTCTAGCCTGTGATGTCATCTTATAACATGTTGGATGTTTACCTAACAACCTTGTTAATGTTTTGTGTGTGTGTGTGTGTGTGTGTGTGTGTGTGTGTGTGTGTTGGGCAGGGTAGGTTGTGATGGGGGGGGGTCATTCTTGAATTCTTTTCACCATTGAGCTAATGTTTTTGCTGTTGTTATTGATTTTTTTTTGGGGGGGGCATCACAGTCCTCTGGTGGTGGGAGTAGGAGGCCCAGCCTTTGCTCCTTTGGAGTCACTGCTGGAATTGAACTTCCAGTGTGGCCTCCAGTGGGCCACAGTCCCGCGCACAACCACTATGTCACTGGGGCTCAACCCCACCATTGAGCTAATGTTATCTTGGGGAAGGTTTCAATGTGTTGACCTCTGGGTAGAGTTGTTAAATGTTGTGGTCTCCTATCTGTGCTCACTGAGTGTTGTTCATCTGCCCACAGTGGGTTGGTAAGAATTTTTTGTAGAGCTGGGTTTCTTTAACGAATTATTTTTTCTTGTCCTTGTCCAGGAAGACTCATTTCTCCGTCTATCCTGATAGATACCACAGTTTGGTGGGGTGGAGGAATCTTAGTTTGACATTGTTTTCTTTCAATTTTGGAAGATGTAACTTCACATTCTTCTCTTCTTCATGGTCTCTGCTAGTAAGCCTGGGCATATTCTTATTGGCTAATTTTATTGGTGACTACCTTTCTTTTCTCTCTAGCTGCTCTTATGTTTTTTTTTAATTCCTTTTCCTCAAAGTTGGACAGTTTAACTACTATGTTCGTTGGTGGTTTTATCATTAGGATTCAGTGTAAGTGGTGTCCTCTCTGATTCCTCAATAGTTGCCTGATTCTCATGTAGTAAACAAGGGAAAGTTTCTTGGAGTAATTCCCTTGCCATTTTTGCAGTTGTCTTCTTGGTTATGTCTTGTTCTAGTAATCCAAATATTTGAACGCTCTTCTGCTTCAAAGCATCAGACATTGTTCTCAGGTTTTCTTCAACTTGTTTTAATGTCTTTCCCATTTGTGGAAATCTGCTTGGTTGTCCTCAAAGTCACTGGTACAGTTCTTAACTCCTTATCCATTGTTGACGTCAGATAATTTATTATTTGCCTTTGTTACCTTGTTCCTTAACTCTTATATATTTCTTTGCTGTGTGCCCTTTATCTTTTCTGTTATTTCATCTATTTTCTCTATTGCTTCTCTAACATCCGGTATGACCCCAAGAAACATTCTGAAGATTTCTTTCTGTGATACAGCTATGTCAGCTTATTTTGTGCCCAACGTTAAGCTCAGTATTTCCTCCAAATTTTTATAAACTACTTTTATAATAATAAAATACATATTTGAGAAGATTTTTTCAAAGTATTAGAAATTATTCATGCTCTAACAAATATTAAGTAAATGCATTTATCTTTAAAAATGATAATTCTACATTGTTCAATATAATCTACCTATAATCTCCTACTCAATTTATGTGTGTCAATCAAATAAAATTATTGACGCTTTAGTCATTTTTGTTGTTGAATGTAATTGAGTTTGTTCCAGCCTATAACGACTAGGCCTTATGTACAACAGAAATATATACATTTCTACATGGCACTATACACCATGGTGAACTACACTGTCACTGTCACCATGTTCTGTGTGATTGACCTGCAAAGCACCACCTCTGTGAAGAACAGCCATCTGACCAATGACCACTTAGAGGGCCATCCAAATTGCCCTCCAAATATCAGAATCTGGGTAAGTTAGGGAGAGAGTGAACCCCAGTGGGATAGAGTAGTAGCCCAACCCCTGAGCACAGTTGGCTACAGGAAGTCCACAGAAGCATTCTTATAAGTCTCCCAATTAGAGAGTCCAGTGCTCTTTGATTATCTGAAAAATGGTACCAAGATCCTCAGAAACAACACACATGGCAGCCAGCCCCAACACCCTCAAAGGAAAAACAAAGGGAAACCAAATACAATGTTGGAGGAAATGCTGAGCTTAAAGACATGAAGCTTGAATTTTATTCCTTCAGAGTCATCGACTTTTGATCTCATGTTGCCCTCTATATTTGCTAGTTCTTCTTGGTACAATGGTGCTTTATACTCTTTTTATTTTCTTTGGATGCTATCTGCATCATTCATTTTTCCTTTCCATAGAAACTTTTAGTACTGCAATTCCTGGCTTGATTTTTTTCATAAGTTCTTTCCTTTTAAGCTATGGTGAACATGAGCTACATGTTGGTTAGTCTGGGGAACCCACACAAGTTCTACCCTCTCCTGTGGAGTTGCTAGGTGATAGAATCAATTCAATTACACTGAGTTTGTATTTTGGGTTTTTATTAGATGATAAAAATAGCAAATATGCAGGAAACAATTTTTATAGTGGAAATACTATACTGTTTCTGGAATATCTATCTACAAATAAGGTGCTAACGAACATCATGACTTTTCTTAGTCAAGTGTGCTATGATAGCTTAAACTTTGAACTGCCTTAAACTATTATGACACAATTGCAACATATCTGATATGCAAGCATAGGCACAGTTCTCAACCTTGCTAAATCTTTTTTCTCATTTATATTATGAATGTAGTTGCATTGCAAGATATGTCTTTTGGATATTAAAGGGATGAATTTACAATTCCTTGGAGAAATCTATCAATAAATAATGTTCTTCATAACGAATGTGAAATACTTCACTTGTTAATCAGTTTACATCTGAAGAATTTATTTATTGCTTACAGATGAACTATAACAGACTTTAAAATCATAACATGTGTACTTTCTTGTCTGTATATCTGTGTATCCTCTTTAAGCAACTTTGGATCTTTCACAATAATTCAACCCAGATTTGACAAGTGGCAGAAAAAAATTGGTTTTGGTGGGGCCCTGAAATTGTCATAAAATAAGGAGGGCTGTTTCTTGCAGTTCTGTAGAGACAATGGGATATGTGCTAAGATTTGGCACCAAGCACCGCAAGCTTCATTAATTCAGACCCTTGACCAAAAACTCCTTAAAATATGTTTTTATTACCTCTTTTGCACAGAACAGCAGAACAGTTTGTAACTGTGTTTATAGATAATGAAAAAGAGATGGTTTAAAATTAGAGAAATGGAATGATCCATGAAAAGTGAGAAACCTATCTCGTTTGTGATTTGTGTACATTTTATTATAAAGATATTTCAACTTCTGAGATTTTTCTGATTACCAGACACCAATAATATTAAAAGTGAAACATATGGTAGCCATACTGGTAATAAGAAATTGTTCCATTTTCCAACGCCTTTTAAAATATGTCATCAAGCTTGATTTTACTTCTGCATGCTGAATTATGAAATAAGAAAAAAATCATGAAAGACTATACACAATTTTATTCTGAAAGTATTTTCCCTCTTTTTAGTTACAAAATAAGAATGCTTTGGAAATCATTTTATAACAATTGACTAACTTTGGAGAAATTTTTATAATTCTGTACAACAGTACCCCAAAATATAGATAAAATATTCTCATTTAGATGACAGTTTCATTGTAAAATCAGAAATACTAGGGAAAAATGATACATTTTTCAAGAATCATTCCCTGATAAAACATAACACTTAAAATTAGAAGGCCAAATCAAGTCATAATTAATTAGGAGAATTTACAATTAAATAAATAATATTTTGTACCTGTTTTAAATTTTAATTAGAATTAAGTATGTTTAAAGACAACATTAGTCATATTTTAGTATTTGAAATGTAACTAGGTTCCAATATAAATATTAGAATAGATTTCATGCAATTTAAATAGATTTTAAGCTGTGCGTTTATATGTACATTTATATTTGTTTATATTGTTGCTTTTAGTTGCCTATGGTTGCTTCCAACCTATAATGATCCTGGAAAACCCTCCTTGTCCTGAGGCAATCTTATGATTATTCCTGTGCGTCAGTCCATTGTTGCAAACACTGTTATCCATCTCATTAAAGGCTATCCACATTTTTACTTCCCCTCCATTTTACCAAATGTGATGTCTTCTCCAGGGACTGGTCTCTTCTGGCCACATGCCTCTAAAGTATTTAAGATGAAGTCTTGCTATTCTTCCATCTAGGGAACACTATGGTTTTGCCCCTTCAAAGCCAGATTTGTTTAGCTTATTTTTGAATCCATGGTGTTGTCAGTATTCTCCATTCAAATGCATGGATTTTTCTTTATCTTCATTATTCCAGGTCCAACTTTCACATGTGTAGGAGGCAAATGAAAATATCACGGTTGACTCTTAGTCCTCAAAGTAGCATCCTTGCTTTTCAACACACAAAAGAAGGTTCGTGCAGCGGATTCACCCATTGAAATCTATTGTCTGATCTCTTGATTGCTGATTAGTAAGAATCTTGATTGTGGATCCAATCAAGAGGAAGTCTTTGTCAAATATAATATTCCCTTTGTTGATCCCAATGTTCACCTTCTGGTCCAGCTCTGAGGTTTTCAGTCTTCTTTAGATTTGGTTGTAATCCATACTTAAGGCTGAGGCTGTAGATCTTCATTGTCAAATGTTTTCAGTCCTCCTCATTTTCAGCAAACAAATATGTATCATCTGCATATTGCTTCTAATTGAGAAACCTTCCTCAAATTCTGATTCAGTAATATTCTTAATATATTAATAAAGCAATTTCTGATTATTTTCTCAGAATCCAGATTGAATAAATATGGTAAAACAATACAACTATGACAAGTAAATATCCATACCTTTTCTATCTTTTATTTTACCCTGTGGATATTTACTTATAATTATATGCAATGCTATAATTATTGTATATAGCATATAATTATATCCAGGTAAAAACATAGCATATATACACATAACATAGATATATAAATAATATCCATGGATATATAAACACTATATATATTGGATCACTAGAACAAAGGAAATAAAACATGTTGTTATATATGGATAGAGTTTGTTCATGGAATCTGGTATCAATGATTTAACCAGTGACTCACCTTGTATTAGTTGACACAACTATTTCACTGTACAAACGGCCCTGAATTCCAAATCAGATACAGAATCAGCACACTCTGCAGACACTTGTAGAACTAAAATGCAGCTCTTTTTGATAAAAAGAAAGATGTAGCCTTAGCTACATCTACTTCATAAGACCTCAGTAGAGTGCTGAACCAAAGGATTGTCTTTTTAGCACAAAGGTGCTTGGGTCCCCAGCATTTGTATTTCCAGTGGTCTTGTATACGTGTGAAAGTTGGACATTCAATAGGGAAGACTAAAGGAGAATTGTTGCAGTGGAATTGAAGTTCTTTTGAGGAAAATTAAAGTACCAGGGAGTGATAAGAGGACAAACTGATAACCGTGGATGAAGTAAGAACAGTGTGCACCTTAGAGAAATAATGGTAAGACCAGCTCTTCTGCACTTTGGCCCCATTGTCAGGAGTGCTCGAACCCTAGAGATGGACATCATGTTTGGTAAAGTAGAGAGGTAGCTGCAAAGAGAAAGCCCTCTACACGATGGATTGACAGAGTGGCTGCATCAATGAGCTCAATCGTCAGTACAATTGTTAGATGGTACATGGCTGTGCCTTGTTTTGTTCTGTTGTGCATAGGATCACATGATTCAGAAAACAACATGATGTCATCAAAAAGCAGAACAACACAAGGAAGTAAGACACTATGGGCAGAGGAATATATTCAGGATTGTGAGCTGTGCTATAAGCCTTAATGATACAGTGTTAAAATGCTTGGATAATTTAAAAAATAGTTTTTGTTTGTTTGTATTTGAGTGACTCTGAAACAGACCATTCATCAGTTATTCATATGTAAGTTTTGCTTAAAGGTTAAGAACATTGAAACATGTTCACAGATCCCAAATGTAACCTTGAGTATGTCCCACCTGGATTTTAAGAACATGGCAAGAATAAATTTGACCCATTGAACACTGATGACAGAAGACAGGATGAATTGTGGGAAAATATCAAGAAAATCCATTAAGAAAGCAAGGGTCATTAAGAAGCAGGAAAAAAATAAAGCAGGAAAGAGAGAAATTGTCAAAGAAGATGTCTGAAGATGATAAAAAAACTACTTTTAATTGTTAAGTAGCTAAGACAAATAGAAAAATTATATATAATGAAGTAAAATGAACAGAAAATTTCAAGGGACAGCTCTAAAAAAGTAAAATAGTATAAGGAAATATGGTAAGGTCTAAAGAGGTAAAACGAAGAAGCACAAACACAGTGAGCACATTTAGAAAGGAAGTAACTAAAGAAATGTTCATTATTGAAAAATTATTTGTGTAAAATATTGAATGATGCAGGAAGCATCTAAAGAAGATGGAAAGAATACAGATCACTATACCAAAATGTCCTAATAGACATTCAACCATAGCATATTAGTAAGAAACAATAGTACTAAAGGATGAAGTCCAAGCTGTACAATAGTCAATACCACCCAAAAAAACAAAATAAACTATCAATGAATTGATGCTGACTCATACCTGCCTAAGGGACAGGATAGAACTGTCTCTATGAGTGTTTGAGAATGTAAACAACTACAGGAATAGGAAACACTGTATTTCACCCATGTAGCTGCCTGGTGGTTTCAAACTTCAGACTTTGAGGATAGAAGCCTAACAAGTACACAGCCAGGGCTCATAGCCACAAACAATTCCCCAGGAATTGATAGAATATCCTTTGAAATATTTCAGTAAACTGATGAGGCCCTGGAAGCACTCACTCATCTATGCCAAGAAATTTGGAACACGTCTGCTTGGCGAACTGATCAGAAGTGATCCATAGTTGGACGCAGTCCAAAGAAAGGTTATTCAATACTATGCTCAAACTGTAGAACAACAAAATTAATACCAGATGCATATAAAATTTTGCTGAGGTTCTTCAGTCACTGCTCCAGTAGTACATTAACGGAAAATGGCAGGAAGTCAGGCCCCATTCAAGAGGATGGTGAAACAAAGTATAATATTGCTGACGTAAGATGGACCTTGGTTCAAAACAAAGAATACCAGAAAGGATGTTTTACCAAATATGCAAAGGTATTTTGGTGTATAGGCAATAATAAATAGGGATAGCTTTGAGAGGAATGGGAATTCCAGGGCACTTCATTGTCCACATGGGAAAACTGTGCATATATCAAAGGAGCAAAACATGGCTCAAAAGGATCAGGGATCAAGAAAGGTGTGGCTCTAAAGTGTTACCTCTTGTCACACCCTTTTAATCCATATGCTGAGAAAATAATTAATGAAGCAGGTTATATGAAGAAGGATGTGGTACTTGGATTGGACAAAGTCTTATTCACAATCTGTGATAGTCAAGTGACATGCTTGCTGAAAGTGACAAGGCCTTGAAGCAACTCATGATGAAGGTCAAGGACTGCAGTCTTAATATAGAAATGTAAAGAAAAGCCAAATACTCACAACTGGATCAATAAAAAAATCTTTATAAATGGTCAAAAAATTGACTATTTCAAGAATATTTTCTTGTTTGGATCCACAATCAATGCTAATGGGAACACACGTTAAGACATCAAAGGGTGCATTGCATTTGGCTCAAAGTGCCTCATAAAACATTTCAAGCACTGACCAGCAAGTACTGAGGACTTGGGTGCCCCCAACCAAAGCAAGGTTATCTTCAAGCACCTCATAGACCAAAGCAAGGCTATCTTCAGTCATCACATATGTGGGTGAAAATTGGGCAGTTACTTAAGAATTCTGAAAAGGAATTGATGTTTTCAATTTTAAGGGAAAATGTGACAGTTTTCATAAGCAGCTGTTTTTAAGAAAAAAGGTGTTACAGTTGGTCTCATTAAAGACTATAGCACAGGGGTTCTATGGACTACGGAATTCATTGAAATGAAAAGAAATTATCTTAGCAATTTATATTTGACAGCATATCTTCAGGGTAAACCAGTTGTGCAGCAGCATCCAAATGTCATTACAATATTAATTTGCATAGTTTGTTTTATGATATAAGAGGCTCTGTAAAACAACAGACTTGAAGAAACGATCCCCTTGTCTGGATATAACAGTGTCACTGAATTAGAATATTTGGACATAGGTGACAAGTCAAGTCTTACATTGTCTGCATATCCAATTACAAATAAAACATAACTCTGTTGATGGTGGAGACTGGCAGTGGTGTGTGTATGTGTGTGTGTGTGTGTGTGTGTGTGTGTGTGTGTTTTAAAAAGTCATTTCTCTCAAGCAATACATACAATGAGTAGTATAAGAACTCAATGTATTTTAATGTAAATACATAAATGAATAGGTTAATGGCATTGCATTAGGCACCATTTAATGTCTATAAATACCAAGCACCATGAGATAAATTCTGACTCATATCAAGCCTATAAGCTATAACTGCTCCCTAGATTTCTGAGGTTATAAATCTTTGTGGGGATAGATATTCTCATTTTTCTTTCACAGTGAATCTGATGTTTTTGAACTGCTGACGTTGTGGTGAGCACCCAATGCATGACTTCCTACCCTACCTGGTCTCCTTTAACTGCTGTAGATGCTTAAAAAGACATGCTAGCCTTCTTTTATGAGTGTTAAACATGAGAATACTTTGTTGATGTTTAACTCTACTTTTTATTTACTTGATTGACATTCAAGAGTGAAAGCTTATTTTTCTATTTATCTTCAGTAATTAATTAATTAATTAAAGAGAAGGATGTGTCTTTCCATGCTTTGATGTAGTGTATGATTCACACTATAGTTCTATCCCATAGAAATGAAGACTGCTCTGGCTCTCTATTACATGAAAAAAATTGTATATTATTTTACTAAGCTAACTTTCCTCTTAATTTTCTATATTAATTTCCAAATGCATTCTCAGAGAGTACTGAATAGCTTTCAATTTTACTCTATGCTATTATTAACGCTGGAACTACTGCTTTATCTGTCAAATAAAGTAGAGTTGAGGATTTTTCTAATCGACCATTAATTTTCACATATGAGTAAATGCAAAATGCACACATACATTCATTTTCATAGCAAATTAATCCTATGATGAGGGGGCAGCAGCAGTGTTCACTATTTTTAAAATCTTTTTAAAATTTGTTGTATATTTGTGTACTACTTGTGTTATCAATAGACATTCCTAAGAGAATTAAATAAAACCAGACATTGCTTCCTGCTTTTAAAAGGAAAACTTTCCTCTTGTTAAGTATTCAAAGGGAATCGTTGTCAAGGGTCGCTCAGCAAACAAGTTCACCTCCTGTATTGTTTCCACATGTGTTGGGTTTACTGTTCACTGCTGCTCTGGAAGCAAGAGAGAATCCATTTGCCAGAGATTTCAGTGACAGGCACTTTTACTTCGTTTCACTGTGGAGATGAGAGAGGGAAGTCAGACTCCAGGAATGCTAGTGAGGCTCTTCCATCCACACTTGTATTTAAATTTAGAGATTATTTCCCCTTATACAATCTAAAGAGGCTTTGAAATGATGTTAGGGCATATTTTTGTCTTTATTCTGTAGTAAAATGTACACCTTTCTTCAATTTTTCATGGGGTTGCAGGCAACAAGACTATGTGGATATGCAACATTCAAATCTCTTGAAAACATTGTCTACTCATTGAGAAAAGCCCATGTGAGACAGCTAGATACAGTGGCTGCAAATATAAGAAAAAAATATGAGATGGTGCAGAGATTCCTTCTGCCAGACTAGGTTGTTAAGCATTGAAACCAACAAAATAATAACTAATAATAAATTTAAAAACATTTTACTTTTCAGCACATAACTGCAAATAGATATTTTTTTATACCTGGCAAATTCAAATGCAATTTCAGATTTTTGATGATAACAAAATTGTGGCATATATATGCCTATGAGTGGTGAGCACCTGTTTCTATTTTTTTTTAAAAAACTGTTGAAAAGTTAGTATGGCCCAGAGCATGCCTGCTGTCTTTGCTTCATTCTCTATTGATGTCAGCACATCTATGTCTTATTTTTCTTCATAGAATAGAATTATACCTTTAGTTTGAACAACTAGTTTTAGTTCTTTGCATAAAAATGCTAATAAAATTATAAGTATATAGTCAATGGCTTTCAACTTCATAATTCTAGAGGGTTAGGGTTCTTTTAGACATGTAAAATGAAGCCATGTGGCAGCGAGGCCCACTGTTACAGATATTTTTTGTCATTCTCTTCAAGGATATGGAATACTCAAGGATATAGATCATTCAGGGATATGGATCCATATTCAGGCCCATTGCATGAGCTGGCAATTGAACAGAAAGTAGAGAGTATCAAGCAATATTATTAGTACTGCAGGCAACTGAAATTTTACTGAAGATAATGGGAAAGCGAGTGTAGCAGTACATCAAAAGACAATGACCAGCCTATCCAACCAGATTCAGAAGAGGACATAAAAACTAGGGCTCTCATGTATTGCTGATAAAATACAAATATGACCTGAAAGCAAATAAAAGATGTTTACCCATGTTTCATTGTGATGCAAGGGAGTTCAGTGGTAATGCTAATAACAACTTATGGATTTCATAGTGAAATCTGGAAATTTCAGAAAATTCTCTGTGTTCACAGACTGAGAAACAGTTGTTTGAACAGAGCAAGGAAATCGTACATAGTTTAAATTCAAGAAAGGTGTATATTGAGGCGGTATCATTTTATCGTACTTATTCATTTTTCCTCCTGAGCAATTAATTTGTGAGATGTAATTCTGTGAAGAAGAAAACAGCAACAGAATTGAAGGAAGACTCACAACAACCTGTGACTTACAGATGACATACTTATCTTCCCACAGTGAAAAGACCTTGAAAGATCGGAAGCTAAATACTGTAGCCTCCCATGGGTATCACTGCTCACCATCAAATAACAAAAACCCTGACAAAATGGACCAATAGGCAACATCATCACAAACATTTTGAAGTTGTCAAACATTTTGTTCTGCTTTGATCCACAAGGGAACAGCATTTAGGAAGTCAAAGGACATATTACATTGGACATATGTGCTACCAAAGGATTCATGAAGGGGAGAGTATGGAGGGAGGGAACATATGAGAAGCTAATACTGAGGGCTCAAGAAGAAAGAAAATATTTCGAAAATGATGGTGGCAACAAATGTACAAATGTGGTTTACATACAATAAATGTATTTATTGATTATGATAAGAGTTGTATGAGCCTACAATAAAATAATTTTAAAAATCTCTTTAAAGTGATAAAAATCAGAAATATAATTTAGAGATTAAAGTGTGACTGATCCATGGTATGGTGCTTTCTATCACCTCATTTTCATGAGAAATCTGAACAGTAGACAAGGAATACCAAAAACAAAGAAAAGAAAAAGGAAATGATGTTCATGAATTATGGTGACAAAAAAGAATATTAAATATACCATGGATCACCGGAAGTAAAATACAAATCTGTTTGGAAGAAGTAAGCTATAAAACTAATTAGATGTGATGACAGCCAGGTTTTGTCTCCTGAGTTTTAGACATGTCTTCAAGAAAAACCAGTCCCTGGACAAGGCTTCCTGTAGGGGGTTAGATTCTCATCTAGCTGTATAGATGTATGACTATACTAATAGGCTCAGACATAGTGAGGATTGTGAGAATGAGACAGAGTTGAGACGTGTTTTAATCTTTGGGGTATAAGGCATTTATGAATTAGAATCAACGGAAATGAAAATACCTCTGAATAATATTGCCTTCACACTCTATTGACCCTCTCAGTGATGTTTGGCATGTTACTGATCAACCATTGTCTGCCAAGTCATCAGATTGGTTTGCCACATCCCTCTGTGATAACTTCCTTCCTCAGTCATTCTTCAGCATGACCTCTGCATTTCAATTAAATGTCATTGTTCCATGTTGTTATCTCCTTGGGTCTCTTTTGTTTTATTATTCTTATTATTTTATTATTCCTAGACCTCCATGGCCACATATTCTTAGTGGTCTCCCTGTTTCATCAGTTTACTTGCTATTAATTTTCTAGCCATACTCTTTGAAACGCCTACCAAATGTAGATTGGGTGTGTTCCCTCATTTCCTGATGGATGTGGGTGAAGGAGAGTGGACAAAGTCCAATGGGTATGTTTAATTCCATTTTGAGTGGTTGTTGAGATGATTTGTTGTGATTTTAAAAACTTGAAAAATTCCGACTTGGATTTTGATCTGTTTTCCATAAGTAGGTATAAAAGTATGTCCCCAAGCAGATACAGGGGAGCTCAGTACTTTCCAGGAAGAACCTAGCGAGCTGCTCATTCACCGTCACTAGAGATCCCTGCATGTTAAAGCTCCTTGATCCTTGGGAGAAAGCTTTGACCCCTGAAAAATGGCAGAGGAGCAGCAAAGGGACAGCAGTTGCAGCAGCAGCAGCATGCAGCCAGAGCAGGAAACACAGCAGGGGACTTGGCAAACCACAGAGCAAGGAAAGCTGAGTACCTTCAGACAGGAAGCTCACTTATGGAGTCTGGGGCCTCAAGGTGCTTATTTAGATCAGCTCAATTTGCAGAGTGCCAGAGATAGAGCAGAGAGTCTTCAGCTGAGGCATCTGGTGGAGGGGAACCTTCTGTGAGCTTTATATTGTTCACCTTCAGGGCAAAGGCGGAGGGGCTGCAGGCTGAGAGGCCAAGATCCAGAAAGTATCCTGTCTGCAAACAGGCCTGAGAAGAGCCTGTTTTAACTAAAGAACTCTCCCCTGAACATATCTGATCGTGACTTGTTGTGGCAGTCATGTGCTTATGTTAATTTTATGATCGAAATGTAGGGGTGGAGTCTAGCCTCTTAATCTGGAAATAGTCATTAAGTAGCCAATGAGGCCTCTATGTGGGCATGGCTTTCTCTTGAGACTTCTGGGATATCTTGCGACATTTCCCTGGTGAAGATGAGAAGCTATCTCCCCCATTTGTCGGAAGTTATTCTAAGAGATGATGAATCACAGATAAGACAATATGGCAGCATCCAAGAACCTGAAGGAGCCAGAGTAGAAGCCACATGGCTTTGCCCTGATGGAGCCAGACCTCTGAAGCTAGAGAGGCCACGTGGGGACACCTGTCAGTGATGAGTTGCTTCTGCCACCACTGGATGATGTTGATGGACCCTGAACTCTGGAAGCGAGGAGCCCTGGGGAGACCGCTGCCAGCTCTGGGATTCTGCACCTACTTATCTATGACTTTGTTAGTGGAAGGAGACTTTATAGACTGATATCGGGCATATGGGTTAATATCGGACTTATGACTCTGAACTTGACTGGGCTTAATGTCCTGTTCCTCTTGTATATAAACTTCTTCCTTATATCTATATGCGTGTCTATGAAATTTGTTCCTCTAGCCTATCTGGACTGACACATTATGGTACCGGGAGTGGGGTACTAGAAAAACAAATCATAAGATGGAAAGTAGAAGATTATTTGATTTGTGCCTCATGGTATTGTTACTTCTTTGGCTAGACAGAAGTCAGATATGTCCTTGGAGGTTACTGAGTTATTTTCTGGAAACAATATGGGAAATTAAAGTTTTGATTATTTTGTTTGGATGCTGTCTTTGGTTATTTCTATATAAAATAAATGTTGTTAATGTATTTCTTGACCTCGGGGGTGAAAATCACCATTTGAACGTCCCAGAAGCTATTCTGCTCAAGGACAATGGTTAAGGTCAGAATGCCTGACCGAAAGCAGGGATCTGTTTTGATGCCTTCAGAGACCTAATTCAATGTTTTTGTGTTAATAGTAGTTTAGATAAAGATTTAGATAAGCTTAATAAGTATTGACCTTGACTGTTTTAAGAAATAAGTTTGATTCCTGACTATCCTGTTTATACTGATTTCTTATGCCTATTATTATAAATATAAGGATGCATAGAAATGTTTATTGGGAAGTATGAAAAAAGTTTGCAAATCCAGTTACCTCAAGTCAAGCACTGACCTCTAGAGGGTTTATGACTTAGTGTTAAAGACATCTCTGAAGAGATTAACCCCACCTTGTGCTTAGATGGGGTCAGGCCATGCCTGGAAAGACTTCTCTGAAGAAATCAGCCCCACCCAGTCTTTTGGTGTACTCAGGATTTGTGGCAGTCATGTGCTTATGTTAATTTATAATTGAGATGTAGGGGTGGAGTCTAGCCGGTTAATCTGGAGATAGCCATTGAGTAGCCGATGAGGCCTCTGTGTGGGCATGGCTTTCACCTGAGACTCCTGAAAAATCTCACGATATTTCCCTTGTGAAGATGAGAAGCTACCTTCCCCAGTTGTTGGGAGTTAGTTTGAGAGACGATTAATCACAGGCAAGCTGGCAGTTGGAGAAGCTGGAGGAGCCGTTGGAGAGACCACACAGCTTTGCCCTGATGGAGCCGGACCTCTGAAGCTGGGGCAGCATGCTGTTGAGGGACCCTGAGCCCTGGAAGCAAGTAGCTGTGGGGAGACCCCTGTCAGTGCCAGGACTCTGTAGCCACTGATCTGTGACTTCATGAGTCAGAAGGAGACTTTATGGACTGATTTCAGGCATATGAGTTAATATCGGACTTGTGACTTTGAGCTGGACTGGGCTGGGATGTTTTCTCAATGTCCTGTTCCCCTTGAATATAAACCCATTCCTTATATCCATATGGATGGCTTTGAAATTTGTTCCTCTAGTCTACCCGGACTAACACAGGATTCTTGTATTCTAAGAGAAGGTCAAACTGACTGATAAAGAAAGATAAAGTTTGTTTCCTTGGAAAATCCTGACTAGTGATTATTTTCAGAAGCGAAGGAATCTGGAATCATGAAGATAGCTCCTCTCGGGGACTCAATGTTAAAGGAAACCTGTGGTTGGCTGAAATGTTTCCTAGGGTTCCACCTGGATCTACTCTTTGAGTAGAAATAGGAGAACTGCAGCAATAAATAGATGTGTTGAATTTGACCACTGACACCAATGGAACTTGGTTCACAGGAAATAGGGGAGATGAGAGTGGGTTGACTGGTCTGAAGTTCATGACCTAGCAGGAGAGTGATAGGTATGTTGAGAATTTGTGATGGGACCTTGGTCGAAAGGGAAGATGACCAATGGCTACCCTGGTGAGGCTAAATGGAAAAGCCCACATTGAGTTGACCAGAACCTGACCAGAGGAAGAGAAGCAATTTAAGTGTGTGAACTGGTACATATCTTTGCTGACTTTATGGATGGCCTGTCCTGAATTGACTTTGCTAATGGACACACACTTCTCGAGTTTCCAACTGGAATAAAGATTCTTTATGTTGAAAGATATGATTGTTTCCTTGGAGCATTGGGTTTGTGTAAATGGGCAATATAGAAATTAGATACCCAAAATCGGGGAATAAAGTTATGACATGGCTGGCGTGCAAACTCTTACAGGTGGTGGAATATATATTCATAGGATTATAGGATCAAGGTGTAGATATTTTGTAACTACAATTGTAAGGCATAGGATAGCTTTTGTTTTGTTCACTTATAGAATGTTATTTTTAAGTGAGGGTGACACATGTTGAATTGTATGCATTTTAGTTTTATCCTGTTAGGTATATGTGGATTTTATTGTTTGTTTGAAGGTTAGAGTCTAGACTGTTAATCTGGAGATAGCCATTAAGTAGCCAACGAGGTCTCTATGTGGGCAAGGCTTTCTCCTGAGACTTCTGGGAAATCTCGTGACATTTCCCTGGTGAAGATGAGAAGCTATCTCCCCCAGTTTTTGGAAGTTATTCTGAGAGATGATTAATCACAGATAAGACAAGATGGCAGCATCTGAAAAGCTGAAGGAGCCGGAGGAGAAGGCTTTGCCCTGATGGAGCCAGACCTCTGAAGCTAGGGAGGCCACGTGGGACACCTGCCAGTGATGAGTTGCTTCTGCCACCCCTGCTCGCTGTTGATGAGCACTGGAAACGAGGAGCCATGGGGAGACCCCTGCCAGTGCAGGATTCTGCACCCACTGACCTGTAACTTCATGAGTCAGAAGGAAACTTTATAGACTGATATCGGGCATATGGGTTAATATCGAACTTATGACTTTGAGCTGGACTGGGCTCATTATCCTGTTCTTCTTGTATATAAAACTTTTCCTTATATCTATATGCATGTATATGAAATTTGTTCCTGTAGCGTACCTGGACTGACACACTTGCCAACTCTTACCTTGAGTATTGTCTGAGTTCTCTATGACCATTGAAACGAAATGTAGAGCCCAGTGGAGAAGTTGAGAGTGCCTTGTGAGGTGTGGTTAGTGTCAGAGTTGATCAAGAGCATTGGAGGAGTGAAGCATTCTCTTATCTCTCTACCTCATAGGCATCCGTTTTAGTCTGATGAGTGTGGTTCCACTTCACCAGGAAATGCCGCGTCTGGGGGTCAGATGTGGTCACTCTGCCAGTTTTTTAGCAATTCCTAATTCAATATTTTATGCACCAAATGCCAAACCTGACTGCAGGGAATTGATTTATATATATATATAGTATATTTTATATTATACTATATAAATATATTTATATAAATATATAGTATATGTATAGTATATATAGTAGCATTTTAGACAGCTGAAAATAACCACAAAATTCAAATTATGCCAGACTAGAAGCATCATATCTTCTCTGAACCTCACTCCAACAAACAAACAAAATCATAAAAAATTGAACTTCAAAACATAATACTAGTATATACATGGTCTTTAACTTGTATGCCTCCACTGAGGATGAAATAACAGGATGCCCGACTCAAAATGCTTAACAAATATTATGTATAAAAGCAACTTCTAGGGCTGAGTCCCAGTGGTGAAAGTGGTTGAGTGCGGGACTGCGGCCAGCAGGTTTGGTGGTTCAAATCCAGTGGGGGCTCTCAGGAGTAGCGCTGGGTAGCTCCCACAACCACCAGAGGGTAGTGATGCTGAAAAAAAGTAACTTCTAGAAAAATACAAAAAAAGAAACTTATTTAACAAATTGTGGCATACTTCATTCTCAATTTGAAAAGCAGGTAAATAGAATTATGACTAGCTCATGTATCATTTGACTATATGTGGTACATAGATTGTTTAAGTCAGAGTCTATTTGACAGCACCTCCCAACAACAATATAGAATATGATATGCTACATATCACATTATATATACATTGTTATACCATATTATATTAAATCAGAAGTTCATATCTACTTCCTTAGCTCTTAAACCTTAACGACAGAGGACCTGGTGCCATATTGGATTGTACATTGGGCTGGTGACAGCAAGGTCAGCAGTTTGAAACCGCTAGCTGCTCCATAGAAGAAGGGACAGGCTTTCTGATCATGTGGGGAGTAACAGTCTCAGAATCTGCCAGGGAATCCATTTCTCCAATCTTATAGGATCAGGCGGAGTGAGAATTGACTCCATGATAGTTAGGTTAGTTTAATTGAAACCTTCCTGTCTCCTGACGTTGACTGTAGGTGTACCTGGAAATAAAAGTCCTTATTCAATTGCCAGCTCCATGTCCAGTATGAACTTCTCAGAGAATCCTGGGGACATTGATGACTCTGCCCTGGAGGTTCCTCAGCACATGGTGTGCTCCTATATAGAGCACTGACATGCACAGTGCATTTGTTAATTAGCAACACATTATGAATTATCAAAATATGTTTGTGGCCTCTGTCTCATCCACCATACATGTATGTCAGATTTGATATGAACTCGCTGTGAAGCATGCACAATTTAAATAGACTAACAAGTCTCCTTTACCTAATTACAAACTTATGAGCGGTGACCTATTCCCCAAAAAGCAAAATGTCTTGAGCATTCAACAGAATCTCTCATTCTTTCGTTGTATTCACTAATAACGCTGTGTTTTCTCTAATAGGCCAAAATACATATAATGCATCTTTGGTGCATTTATCAGGCTCTCAGTTGGAATAATTGAAAAGTTGTGCTTGAGCTTGTGATTGGGCATGGCCATCCACTCTGATTTCGAAATTGTTTTGAGAAGAACATTCACTTATCTCAGCTGTCTTTAATTTGCTCGATAGCTTGGATTTCCAAGTCAAATCCTTGATTGCGTTCATTTCATGACTAATGCTGTAAGATGCTGATTGCTTGAATTAAAGTATTTATGCTTTTTAAGCCTTTCACATGAAATCATGAACAAAAGAACAGAACAATGTCAGATTTCCAAGATCTGAAAATACCCAGCTTAGTGTTCCTGGTTAGACTAAATCAGATAGGGCTTAGCATGGCTGTAGGAAGGACCCCAGTCCTAGTGATCTTGCATGAAGCAGTGTTTGGGATGTAGATCCATATTCTGGAACTTCTCTATAATCATCATAACATAGCATGCAAGGTACCCAGATTATCCAGGAGTACCTGGGACTACACATACTAGTTACCTGCTGCTGCTATAACAAATACCTAATATGGGGCTTCGAACAACACAGACTTGTTGTTTACAGTTCAGGGAGTCAGAACGTCAACATGCCTTTCACTGTAGCAAGATCACAGTTGTGACATTCTTTCCTGCAGGCCTACTAGAGAACATTTGTTTTCTATCTCTCTATTTTCTAGAGGCCACCCATATTTCTTGACCCATGGCCACATTTCTCTGTACTCAAAGCTAACAGTATTAACTTGCGTCCATTTCTCATTGCCATCTCACTAGACCTCTATCTTGCCACTCCTTTGTACCAATAAAGATGCTTTATAAGACATTGGATCTGAGTGAATAACACATTAACTCTTTTAGTTATAAATACTGTATTTTGTTTCTTTCCAGCATCTAACATGATCACAGCTTCTTCGAATGAATATACAGAACTCCTCCAGGGTGGTGCATTATCCTGCTAATCACAATTCATAAGCATTGTCACATTTGAGTGTTCTCAGGAACGAAGATTGCCAACTAACATAAGAGATGTTCACATCAATTTGAATTTAAGATGAGCAGTATTTTCACTTTGGTTTGTTTTAATATACTAAAGTCTGTGGAGGATTGCTAGTGGCACTGTATTCAAGTGTTAGACTGATCACCAAAAGTCTGGTGTTTGGAACACCAACTCATCTAGCTTCATCTCAGCTAGATGTTTCAGAAATTTATTTGTTAAATTTAAAGATATGACTAATAATGGAGACAAGTATCCTTGAATTTAGTTATAAAATCACCATACCAAAAGTTATCACTGCACTGATGTTAATACTCTTCTTATTTAAAAGTAAAGTGCATGAATGAAAACCTATGGCAATTGTTAAATAAATTGCTGAATATATTTTTGCTGGGAAAATTTATATTTTGATGCAAAATATTATCTTCCAAATGCCTAGTAGCTTAATAATTGATCTGAGAAACAGATCAATCACACTGGAATCATTGAAAACTGTAATATAATCATACATATATAAAAGCATCAGGGATCACTGTCATCCAACATCATTTCGTTGATTTATTTATATTTTATATTTTTTGGGGGGGCATCACTGCCCTCTGGTGGTCATGGGAGCCACCCAGCCCTGCTCCTGAGAGTCACCTCTGGATTTGAACAGCCAAGCCTGTGGGTTGCAGTCCTGCACTCAACCACTTATGCCACCAGGGCTCAGCCCATATTTATATATATTTTTAGATTGTTAAGAGTTGTGTATATTTTACTCACTTGACTTTTATCCACACATAACATTCATATATTTTAAATGTATTTAAATTGGAAACTAATACATATATCATACTATTCTATAGCTTAATCATGTCAAGCAGTATTATACCATTGCTACCACAATCAGTGCATTTATTAACTGGCAACATTTGTGAAAGTTTGGTCATTTCCAACAGATCACACTTCTGCTTACTGTGTTGGATATAAACTCTTAATTATGTTTACAACCAATCTTTTGAGAGTAATCATAATTTACTTTAATAAACCGCTGATGATTTTCATTTAATTCTAGTGACCTGAAGTAGTACACTTTTAAAATTCAGCTAACATGAGTTTGGGAAAATAAAAATTACAGAAAATATATCTTATGTTTTTTGAAGAAATGAGTTTATTCCCACATGATGTTTTAATCACTTAAGTTTTCATAAAAGATGAAAAACAGCCAGTTACAAAGTAGAAAAGTAATTCAGAATTGAATGAAACAGAGGATTAAACATAAATACACAATTTGGCACCATGAGTATACATTCAAGAAAAAAGGTCATTAAAAAAAGGAAGACAGAAAATGTTTAGAAAATAATACAAAGGTGAACATTACTATTTTCATTTTCCCTCACCTATTACATTTATTTCTAAACATGTGTTTTTCTGACAAGTGAATCAAAGACAGAATGATACTCAGACTAATGATGCTATGGAAAATACTACATACATATGTCTTTCCAAAGGCACAAAAGTTGGCATTGACAATGATTGCACTAGCTTAACAACAGACATTTCTAGTGATGGACCAATGTCTAAGCCATTTATCAAAGTATTCATTTTATCAGTGCTAATTATAAAACTTTACTTTGAAGACAGGTGTGCATGGTCCAGGTCATTTTTTTCTTTTTTCATATGTCTCATGCAGGCAAAATGTGACAAGATATCCTCACACACATCAACTAAGCCCACATAGAGGAAACACACTAGGATATGTGATCCAAGGATTGTAAAGAATATAATCCAAGCCTGAAGAAGGAAAGGATATCAGAACTTAATTTTTGAATATCTGATTTGAAAAAGGCTATGGATGGTAGGGAAATCCAAAATCCATATGCAGGACCCACACATACATTAAACCTTAGTTAAGTCCCTCTGAATATGGTCAAGGATGTAAATAGTCTTGTTAATAGACAAAGAGCACTGTAAAGATGATGATAGTAAATAAAGTTATGTCAAAATTTAATATTTTATTTGATCTCTCTTTTAATGGCTTAAAATTTTTTGACTACAATCTTTGTGTGTGTGTGTGTGTGTGTGTGGACATCACTGCCCCCTGGTGGAAGTAGGAGGCTCAGCCTTGCTCCTGGAGAGCTGCTGCTGGATTTGAACCACCAACCCAGTAGGCTGCAGTCCCACACACAACCACTATGCCACTGGGGCTCAGTCCTAATCTTTGTTTTTAGTCATTTCATTAGGAGCTCTTAGAGATATAACATTTCATAGGTCAATCACGTCAAGCAGTATTGTAAAACTGCTGCCACAATCTGTTTCAAAACCTTTTCAGCTCCTCCCCTAGGGGAGGGGGAAATTTAAGTGTGGATTAAGCCTCTGTTGAAACCCATTTACTCATAGACCAGGGTTGGGAATAGCCTTGCTATCTATCATGCAGAGTGCGTGGGAAAGTGGATTCTTGCAGTTACAGTTATGTTAAAATGTATCATTTTATTATTTCATTTTCCTTTGGATTCATTTTAAAGTTATTCTACTTTTTTAATATTTTCCACATTATTATTTTGGGGGGGGGGGGCATCACTGCCTCTGGTGGTCGTGGGCGCTACCCAGTGGTGCTCCTGAGAGCTGCCACTGGATTTGAACCGCCAAGCCCACAGGCTGCAGTCCCGCACTCAACCACTTATGCCACTGGGGCTCAGCCTTCTACATTATTTTTGATTGAGCTTTTCTCGCTTCATTTTGTTATTGTTGTTAGCTTTTATTGTCACTCTTTAATTGCTCTTTGTATGTTTTACTGCATATGAAATCCATAGAAATAAATATACAGAGACAGCAACTGGATGAATGTTTTCTTGGGGGTAGGACAGAGGAAGGTTAGGGGAAAATGGAGAGCAAACGACATTGCTCTAAGAAGGAAGAAACTGTTCTAAAGTTGATTGTGGTAATGATTTTACAACGCTTCGTGATATGATTGAACTACTGAATTATATGAGATGTGTATATGTGCCAATAAAACTGTTAAGATAAAAGTAATAATTGACATACTCTTGCATATTTTGTACATGTTATTGGTGGCATAACAGTAATGAACTCAGCTGCTAAATACAATGTCAGTGGTTCGAAATCACCAGCCATTCGATTGGAGAAAGATGAGACTTTCTACGCTCCTTAAGAGATAGAGTCTCAGAAGTTCACAGGAGTAGCTCTACTCAGGCCTAGAGAGGGTCACTAAGAGTATACTCCATGGCAGGGAGTTTGATTTGGGTTAGTCTGGATGGTGTCTGGAAATCTGTTTTTGTCATCAAATCAATTCTGATCAATAAGCAGACTGTAGGCACAATGAAGGAAACTCTCAAAGCTCCAGTGCCATCCTCAATTATTCCCATGCCTGATCCCTTGATGTGGCCACTGTGTCCATCCATCTAACTGAGGGTCTCCCTCTTTTTTGCTGTTCTTCCTCTTAACCAAACACGACATCCTTCTCCAGAGACTGGTCTCTTCTGAGAATATGTCCAAAGTTTATGAGGCTAAGTTAGGTCATCTTTGACTCTAAAAGCACTCTGAAGTTAAATCTTCCAAGACAGATTCATGGTTCTTTTCAGTAGTCCAGGGTACTTTCAATATTCATCTTCAGCACCATAATTTAAAGGCATCTATCCTTCATTGGTCTTCCATATTCAGTGTCCAACATTCACATGCATATGAGACAATGAAGACTATCATGACTTGGGTAAGGCAAACCTTAAGTCCTCAAAATAACATCTTTGTTCTTCAACAGTCTTTTGAGATCTTGTGTATCAGACTTACTTGAGGCAGTATGTCTTTTGAGGTCTTGACTGTGGTTTCCCTGAGCATTGGTTGTGGATCCAAGCAAGACAGAAATACTTGACAACTTCAACACTTTCTTATTTTATCATGAACTAACCTATTGGTCCAGTTATGGGGTCTTGAGTCTACCTTACATTGAGTTGTAATTCAATCTGAAATTATATATATATATATTTCTTTTTTTCATCCGCAAGCCATTGATTCTTCTGCACTGCCAGCAAGCAAGGTTATGTCATCTGCATACTTCGGGTTATTAATAAGACTTCCCCTAAACCCGATGCGGCACTCTTCTTCATATAATCAAGCCTCTCTGATGATTTGCTCATTATAAAGATGGAACAAAGATGGTGAGAGGATACAACTATGACACACACTGTACTTATTTGAAACCATGTGATATCTCCTGGTACTATATGCAAAACTGCCTCTTGGGCCAAATAGATATTTGGAATACGAATACAATGAAGTATTCGGGTGTTCTCATTCTTTTTCAAGATCATCCACGGTTCATTATGGTCCACACAATCAAATGCAATAGCTTAGTCAATAAAACACAAGTAAGCATCTTTCTGCTATTTTTCACTTTGAGTCAAGATCCATATGATATCATTGATGATATCCTGGTATCCCGAGGGATATAATGGCTGATCATTTCCCTCCTAACTACCAGGTATTTCAGTCAAGAGTACCAACTGTTCTATCAGAGTAAAATGAGGCTTTCTATTCCCGTGAAGCTTGACAGTCTTAGAAACCTACAGAAGTAGTTCCACCCTGTCCTTTAGGGTGAATATGAGTAGGCATGAATTCTATTCTGTGAGTGAGTGAATCATTGGGGAAGGCCATCATGCTTGGTAGAGCAGAGCAATAGTGACAAAGAGAAAGAATCTCAAGGAGCTCTACTGATATGGCGGCTGCAACAATGAGCTCAAACATAGTAAGAGGTGGGACGTTATTTAAGCTGGAGTTCATTATGTTCTCTTGCACACAGGGTCACAAGGAGTCAGAACCAATTCAGTGTCACCATACACTAGCAACAGCAGGAAATACCTATTTTGTGGGTGTAGGAGAAGTATCATTGATTTACATCATTTCATTGATTTACAAGTAATGGACAAGAGATGATGCCCCGAGGAAGTGACATTTGCACAAACACATGTATGAAGAGAAAGAAAAATCTAGACCTGGATCTTGAGAAAGGATCTATTGAATAGCAAGTTCTTGGCATACAGTCTCTTTGGAAAGTCACATTTTGGAGAGAGTTAAAGAGATTTGTTTTCTTGTGGTATTACAAACAATCAACTACAGAGTGAGGAGGTCAGGATGATAGGAAACTAGGGAGCAGAACTCTAAGAATCTTGGACTCAATGACGAGAGGAGACATTTGATCAGATTACCCTGGAAAGTCCACAGTGGAGTGTTCAGTAGATCAGTGACATGGTCTGAAGTAAGCATTGTTCTGCAAACAAAGGTTTTAATAGCACGTATTAGAAATGTTGTAAATGATGGAGCAAATTCTGTAGTTAAATAATACTTTTTCTCTGATCAACTCAGTTTGAACTGGTATTTCTCAATTATCTCTCTCTCTCTCTGAAAAGACGGTAGGGATTGTAGGAAACTTTCTAAATTCACCTTTCATTGCCTTAATTCATCAATGTGTTCAGTCAATTCATTTGGACTACAGTAAAAGAGGAAATAGAAGTAGTATGATGGACTGAAAAAGGGACAAGCAGATCTGTTTTGGTAGAAGTAGAAACCCTCTGCTTCTTAGCAAGATCCCTTCTCACATATTTAGGTATATTTTCTGAAGAGACCAGTCCCTGGAGAAGAACACCATTTCCTTCTAACTACAAGGACATTAAGTCAGGATTACCAAATGCTCTATCAGAGAGAAATGAGAAGAATGCCACATTTGGTAAAGTCAAGCAGCATCATAAAAAGAGGAATGCCCTAGTGTGATGGGATGACATAGCAGCTGAAGCAATGGACTTCAGCAAAGGAACTATTGTGAGGAAGACACAGGACTGCGCAGTTTTTCCTTCTGTTGTGCAAAAGTTACCATGGGTCATGGTTGACTCAATGGCATCTAACACCAACAGAGATGTCTTCCATATCCCCAATAAACCACGGGGTGGAGTAAACAGTCTTAGATCATAATCTTGCCAGTTTTACCGAGACTATGTTCGCATAGCCTTCCCCCTCAAGGCAACAGAACTTTTAACTACATCACCAAAGGGCAAAAACTAGGAACTTCCCTTCAATTAAATACCATGTTAGTTGAGTACACAGAATTAATGTGTCCCACATTATGTTATTTTTCCTAAAAGTGAGATAATTTTGTGCTGTGTCTGTTTTTTCAGGCCTATAGCACATGGGATGTGTGGGTTTATAGGGTAAGCAGCTGGAGTTTGCATTACACATTGGAATATGTACAAACATATTAAAAGCAAGATAATGTATGTTGTTACTGTTCTTGTTAGGTGTCATTCAGTGAATTCTGATGTTTGTACAACAGAATGAAACACTGCCTGATTCTAATACATCCTCACAATTCTTGCTATAACTGAGACCATTGTTCAGCCACTGGGTCAATTTTTCTTTTGGTGTCTTCCTCTTTATTTTCTGACATACTATTTTATCCCACATATCCTCTACCAGTGACTGCTTTCTCCTGATAACAGGAACATATTTTATGCAATAAAGCCTTGCCACTTGTAATGGGTACTCAGGTTGTAATTCACCAAAATAGATTTGGTTGCTTTTCTGGAAGTCCATGTATTTTCAATATTGCATGAGAACAAAAACTATAGCTATATAAATCCCTCTGTAGTCTTCCTTTTACATTGTTCAATTTTCACAATTGAAAATATCAAGACTTGTGTCAGGCTTACCTTAGTCCTCAAAGTACCATCCTTAATCTAGCAATTAAAAGGAGTGTGGGGGTGACATATATATCCTGGTCCTTTGATTTTTTTAATGTCCATTTCCCTGAACATTCATTGTGGAGCACGTAAAGTGCAATAATTGATAACTGTAACTTCATTTGCTTTTCATGATGTTTATTGGTCCATTTGTGAACATCTGAGTTATCTTTATATTGATTTGTAATACATACTAAAAATTGTAGGCTGTTTTTCAGCCACAAATATTTCAAATCCTTTCCACTTTAGGAAACAAATTTGAATCATATGTATACCATCACTTGTTAATAAACCTCCTTTTCAATCTTGGGGACAAGATCTTTGTAGAATCGAGCCTCAAATTATATTCTCAGGATACCATTCCTCATAATGTCAGTCTATATGATTAAAGGACACAACTTGACTCACATTTCCCTAATTGTAAACCATTAAGTATTCTCTTTTTGTGTTCAGACAACTATGTACCAGTTCCACATACACAAAATGAAGTGTTCTGGAATCCCTCATTGTTCACCAAATCATTCATAGTTTGTTATGATACACATAGATTCAAAAAAATTTCATTAGGAAGCTGCTGCTATTTTCAAAGAATGGGCAGGTGCTTTGTAATGGAAAACATTTCTTCCATTTTGTTTTTATTTTTTTTTGGGGGGGGGCATCACTGCTCTCGGGTGGTGGGAGTAGGAGGCCCAGGCCCATTGTTGGAATTGAACCTCTGTCCCAGTGAGCCGCAGTCCTGCACACAACCACTACGCCACCGGGGCTCAGCCCCATTTTTTCATCTTTTTTCCCATTAATAATGGTTTTCATTTCCTTAAAATAGCCTCATAATAAGTGCTTGTGTGATCACCTTGTGTGCTGAGAGATATGTCTCAATTATTCCTTTGGAATTCTTCTTACTCCAGTCTCTAAAATAATCGCTACAATTTTCTGAGCTGAACTCTGCCTCTTTGGCTCATGATTGCAGAGATAAGTTAATTCAAGATTGACAGGTCAAAAATGAGGCCTCTGATGACAACCAGGACTGGCAGGTCACATGACAGACAATTTGTTCAAGTCCAAAGGAATAAAAGGATCCAGATACTGCCTGCAAAAAGCAAGCAAGCTTTCCCACACTTTCCAAAGACGTTGGAAGCAGGCCACACTCCTACGGAGACTTTCTTTCAATTGACTGCATCAGAGCTGTGACTGGGCCTGAGCATCGCTGTTTCATCCTACACTTTATTGCAAATATAGACTGACAACAGAGGACCCCATTATTGTGTTATGTAACCTTCTGAGGTATTTCAAGGTTTGAACTTTAATATCCCTGTGATTCCTGGTCTAGGCAAGTTTATATAATGTCAAACTATCAAAATATCCATTTGAGTACTATAAAAAAGCTTGATATCAACTCTAATTTCAAAATTTTTTTCCAAGGTCCCCAAATACCCCCTTTCCATATCAACACTTATCCAAGATTAATATTGAGAAATTTTTTCTGGAACCATTCACTGATTTAATAGAGAGGTTTATATACCCCTCCTCCCTTTTGAATGACAAAGAAATATTTAAAAACAGAGTGAACCTCAAATTATTTATCTAATATTAGAGCTAACTGATTTAATTATAAAATGTGATGTTTAAAATAGATCCCAATATATTTTAAGGCGCTTTGATGATGTACTGGCTAAGCTTTAGGCTACTCAACAAAAAGCAAAAAGTCAATTCAAACCCAGAAGTCAATCCATGGGAGAAAGTTGTAGCAGTATGATTTCATAAAAATTGCAGCCTGGAGTATTCTACACAGCAATTCTATTACACTCTGTCCTATAGGATCATTATAAGTCACGATTATATAGGAAAACAAGTAATAATAAACTGTATCACACAGGGAAATGAATTAATATGGAGAGAAAACTTTGCACACAAATATTTTAGTATATTTATATACTTTGGTTTCCACCACTTGTCTGTCAGTTTGTCATACTATGGCAGCTTGTGTCTTGCTATGATGCTGGAGTTATGACGCTGGGATTACAAATGACAGCAGGGTCATCCACAGTGAAGGTTTCAGTGGAGTTTCCAGACAGAGAAGAGACAACAAAGAGGTAATTGGCTGCTCATGTAGGGGGAAGTCCTCCCTAGAAACCTTATGTCTAACTTCAAAACATGGTTAGATACTGAAAGTTGAATGAATGGAAGCAGAACATTGTGAAGGATAGTGCGAGAGGTTCGGCACCTCAGGTCAAGGGCACTTGAAATGTGACTGAGCAAGAGCTGTTTGCTGGCAGTTTTGTTGATTGTGGTGATGTGAATGGACCAAATCCATTAGGAGGGTATCCTGTGGGATCTTCATGTGTTGATGGAGCACACTGAAGTTAAAAATTTGTTAAGAACCAACCTTGGAATATGCAAATTATGAATCTAGGACATGTGGAAGTTGTCAAAATACAATGGAATTCATAGAGATAGATATTCTAAGCATTAGTGTGCTTAAGTTAGCTATTTCATGACGAATCAGAAAACCATATCATCTACAATTCTGGAATTAATCTAGAGAAATTACATTGCATTCACTGACAGAAAAGACATTTCAAAATTAATCTTGAAGCACAATGCTGTCTGTGGTAGGTTTATATCTATCTGCCTCCATGGAAAACCAATCAATATAACCATTATTCTAATTTATATGCCAACAAAAGCTAATGGTGGAGAAATGGAAGATTCTACGAAAACTTCATGCAGAAAATGATCAAATATGCAATCAAAATGCATTTTTAAATATTAGTGATTGGAACACAAAGCTAGAAACAAAGAAGAAAGTTGGAAAATACAGTGTTGGTGATGGAAATGAAACTAGAGATAGCATGATGGAATTTTGCAAGTTCAACATCTTATTCATAGCAATTATCTTTTTTTAACATCAAACAAGGCAACAATACACAGGGACTTCTGCAGATGGAGTCCAAAGAAATAAAATGGACCATATCTTTGGAAAGAGACTATATAAGAGCTCAATATTGAAAGATAAAAGCAGGCCAGGATAAAGCTGAATAGAATTAACCAAGTCCACAAGTGCTAAAATAGAGTATTGAGTTTATTTCACCAAAATTTCAAGAACATCTCGAGAACAAATTGGACACATTGAGCAGGTCACACAGAAGTCCTGATAAGTTGTGAGAGCACATCCTGAACATTCTTCATAACAAGAACAAAAGGTACTGAAAAATAGAAAAGAGAGAAAAAAAACCCAAGTGGATGTCAGGAGAAACTTTGAAACTTGCTTTCAATTGTAATTGGAAGAAATTATGAAATCAGAGAGCTAAATAGAAAATTACAAAAGGCAGCTCAAATATTATAGTCTAATATACAAAGTCAAATACTATACTGGAATACAGAAAGACAGAGAGAGAAAACAAAAAAGGAAGAAAATACGGAATACTTCTTAAACCGAAAGAACTCTAGAAAATTTTCAAGCAACCTGAAAGTTCCCCTAGGCAAAATATTGAATGATGCAAGGAACATCAAAAGAATAGAAACAATTACACAAGATCACTGTACAGAAAATACTAGTTGTTATTCTGCCATTTCTAAGAGGTGTAATGTGCAAAATTCAATGGTGCTGAAGGAAGAAGTTCAAGGTGCACTGACATTATTTGCCAAAATGAAGACGCTAAGAATTGATGAGATAAACATTGAAGCATTTCAACAAGCTGGTGAAACAGTGGAAGTACTTATTTGTCTACGCCAGGAAATGTGGAAGTCAACTACTTGGTCACCTGACTGGAGGAGAACTACATATGTACCCATGCCAAAAAAAAAAGTACCCAAAAGAATGCTCTAGAACTGTAAAACTGTAGAACAATATCACTGATATCACATGCAAGTAAAATTTTCCTAAAGAGCATCCAGCAATAGCTGTGCCAGTACACTGACAGAGGTTCAGGTCAGATTCAGAGACGATCTGACACAAGGGGTATTATTGCTGTTGTTAGAAGGATCGTGGTTGAAAACAGAGGATTACATAGATATTTATTTATGTTTCATTGGCTACACCAAGGAATTGAACTGTGTGGACCATAATAGGCTCTGATTAGCCTTGAGGTGAATGAGAGTCATAGAGCATTTCATTGTATTCATGTTGATATTGTGTACTGATCAGGACTCTGTCATGCAGACTGAGCAAGGGGACACAGCCCAGTTTAAATTCAGGAGAGGTGGCTAACAGAGTTGTATCCTCTCCTCATACTTATTCATCTGTGTGCTAAGCAAATCATCAGAGATGATGGTTTATATGGAGAAGAATATAACATTAGGATTAGATGAGCCCCATTACCAACCTGTGTTAGGCAGGTGACACAATCTGCTTGCTGAAAGTGCAGAGGACATGAAGTACTTGCTAATGATCCTAAAAGATTTCATCCTTCAGTATGAATTAAAAATCAACATAAGGAAGACCAAAATCCTCCCTACTGGACCAATAGCTAACATGATAAATGGAGAAAAAGGTTGTCTTGCTCAGGTCCACAATCAATCCTATGGAAGCAGCTGTCAAGATATCAAAAAACACATTACGTATATCTGCTGCAGAGAGCTCTCTAGGGTATTGAAAAGTAAAGCTGTGACTTTGAGAATAAATGTGTGCTTGACCCAAACCATGATGTTTTAAATTTCCTGATATACATGTGAAATTCACACATTTAATAAATAGTACAAAGAAGAATCAATGCATGTGAATTATTTTTCTAGAGAAGACTGCCTTGACAGTATCATGGACTGCTCCAAGGACAAGCTGATCTGTTTTTGGAAGATGTAAGGCCAGCATGCCCCTTAGAGCCAAGAATGGTAAAGTTGGATCTTATAAACTTTGTACGTGTAGTCCAGATGGTACCACTCCCTGTAAAAGGAAATCATGCCACGAAAGAGAGGAAGGGCCTCAATGGGATGGGTTGGTATGTTGGCTGCTTAGCTGGGTTCAGGCATAGGAATGATTGTGAAGATGATACAGGACTGTACAGTCTTCCTTTATGTTGTCTGTAGAGTTTCTGTGGGTTGAAACTGACTTCATGGCTTAGCAACAGTGACAACCTACTGCTAAAAGGGCAAATATCTGCGTCTTGGAAAAATATTACCAGAGTGATGTCAGGGCAGGGATGGCAAGACTTAGTCTTACACACTTTAGAAGTATCTTCAGAAAATAGCACTCCATGGAGAAGGAGCACATTTCTGGGAAAGTGCAGAGTGGATGCCCTCAAGGAGCTGGATGCATCCATTGGCTGCAACTCTGTACTCAGGCGCGGGAACAATTGTTAAGATAACATCAGACTGCACAGTGCTCTGCTCTGTTGAACATAGGGTGGCTATGGGTTGGAATGTCCTCACGGCACCCAGAAGCAACAATAATACAACCTTATAACATGGACATTCTTTTGTATTTTACTACTTTAAATTATTATTTTCCTTTCTAATATTTGCTAGGTTCGTAGTCACATTTTCTTATATTCAATTCATTCATATATTTACTTTTTTATATATTTATTTTTTTATATATTTCTTATATTCAATTCAGTCTTTAGTATCTACATGGCAGTGTTGTTGTTTCCTGGAGGCTTAATGCAGTATGGTACATAGTTCCTGCCTTTGTGATACTAGGCAGTTTACCTATGGAAAAACATGTACATAATGTATTGGGTAGAACTGTAATATAAGACTAATAATAAATTTGGAAAACAGAAAAAATGAAACTGAATACAAAGAAATGCTTGAAATAATAAAGTGAAGCAAAGTTAGTAATTTATCTAAAATAATTGAACAGTATTTCTCAGGCCAAACATGTAGATATAGCATTATGTTCAAATACACACCAAAAGGCATACTATATTCAAGAAAATGTGTATTTTTCAGGCTGGCTCAATATGGGCGTAAGAAAATAATTAATGACCATCTCCTAATAATATAAAATAGAAACAACTTGAAGGAGAAGTTCTACTATGTACACTTGGGAACAGAATTTGTCCAAGTTCACTCAGGAGTAACAACAGACAACAATAATATATATATACACATGCATCAACATATGTGTATATGTATATGCCCATATACATATATAGATGCATGAATGTGTGTCTTTATACATATATAAACTCACAGAAAATAAAGGGAATTAAAATTTTATACATGTAACCTAAAGATAAATTTTATACACACACAATAGTGGCAGCAGGCAAGCAATCAATTTCTGTATTGCACAAGACCTATAACATAATGAAGAGCAAATATGTCATTTTTGAGGACTAAAGTGCACTTTATCCAAGCCATCGTGGTAGTTATGGTTTCTGTCCAATCTGCTCTCCATAGGAACATGTGGGCCAAGTTTAGGCTGTCAATCAGGGACAGCTTGAATGGAGGGCTACTGAAATAAATAGTTTTTGAAGCTGGCCTCCTTGTCTTCTTCTCCCTTGTGAGTATGAGCAAGCTGCTGCCTGAGCTTGTCCTTTACATCAACTGTGTACTCAGTTACTTGTGGGCAAGCAAACTGTGGATCTGATGGAGCTTGAGGCTCTATCAGGAGCTGTTTCACCATGCTATTGGTGAGTTTTGTTGCCACGCATGCATTGCTATACCTGGAGGTTCCTTTCAGACCTACTTCGCTACATTCCCGAGCTATTGGTTACTGGTATGCTTCAACTTCCTATCTTCCTGCTATTGACTGAATCACCCTGCCATGTCTGCTACCTGCAGGCTGACTCTGCTCCTCTTGCTTGAGGGAACATTCAGCTGTCTGCTGCCTGCTTCCTTGACCTTGGACCAGTTGCTAGTAGGAGTTGAAGGTCTTTAAGTATATTAATTGTTCCATAAGAGTGAGTTTAATTGAGCCCTCTCTATTACTGTGAAGGCTAATTACTTATTAGATTCATTTTCACTATATAAACATATATATATTTCTATAGTCATTAGTGAGTGTCCTGTTTTTTTTTTTAGAGAACCCTGCCCAACACACCATCATTTCTTTAATCTCATATGTTTGAGAAATCTGGACAATGAATAAACAAGGTTATAGAAGAATTGATACAGTTAAAATATGACATTTTCTAAGAATAATGAATATACGGCTGACTACCAGAACAGCAAAGAAACCTATTTTGGAGGAAATATGGTGAAAATGATCCTTAGATATGAGAATGGCAAGATTTCATCTCACATATTTGGACATGTTATCAGGAGAGAGAGGTTCCTGGGAAAGAATATTGTGGTGAAGTGAATTTTTTAATATGGCTCTTCTCCTTAAATACTTGCAACTCCTACCAAATGATTGGATGGGACTAAGCAGCCAGTGTGTGCCTAAGAGTAATAGAGGGAATTGGTTCGTGTTCATAATCATCCTCCTGGCTATAAAGAGGACCCATGTTTGAAAAGAGGAAGGCAAGTCTGTATATCTGTGAGGAACCTCCTTATGATCTCTGTCTGATGTGGCACAGATCTCCCTCACCAGATGTATCATCAACTGTGGCACAGAATTACAGAGGATCTGCACAAAGACTAGAGGAAACCTGATGTATATTTGGCCCAAGACTATGGAATTGTGGTGTGGACAGGCAAGAGGGCTAGCTCGCTGACCTATGGAAGCCAAGACCAAGGAATCATATAACAGAGGGACTGAGAACCAGAGTGAATCTTGACTCCTGACTGAGGAGACCCATAGCTGTTAGTCCATAGTGTTTGTTCATCTTGCCTTCTGATAGTATGTCGACTTCCTGGACAATCCCCCTAATTGTGAGGAGATTATGATGAATTCTAGATCCCAGCATAGATGTACAGCATCATGGAAGGCATGGGTGGTGTCAGAATAAAGAGAGATGTACCAAGAAAGTTTGGTACCCTGCATCACAGCAATTGGGAGACTACATATGCTTACCTCCATTGCTATTTACGGGCATCATCCTTCATAAAGCAGAAAATAAACAGAAAAGGGGATGGTGGTTCAGACAGTGGCCGCGACTATGGGCCCAAATATAAAAATTATTGTAAGGTTGGCCATAGAATCAGGCAGTGCCTCATTCTGTTATACAGAGGATTGCCGTGAATCAGAGCTGATTTGAGGGCATCTAACAGCAACATAGAATGGCTGTTATTACCCAAAAATGCTCAAAATAAGAAAATGATGTAATTTGTATAGAATTGGCTATGTTGGATATTATAAAAATGATTTCATTATCCTCAGATCCCCCCTCTGTATCTCTTTAACAAAATGTTAGATGCAGTAACGTTCTTTACAGATAGCCATAGCAGGAATTGATGGAGTGCATACTGATTTTCTAAGGCAAACAATTTTCTCCTGATGTGGCAATTTTACACAGCTGAGTTATTATTTTAGGCTGCCCTTACATCTCAACTATATTATTAAACATTGCAGGCACATATGGAAATGATATACTTCATTTTCTTCTGTAGCCAGAAAGATGGTTATCAATGCTAATATCCTTTGTCAAAATATTCTGAAGGAGCTCCTGGCTCAACTTTCAAAAAGTTGTTGGTTCATTATTGACATGTTGTAGTACTGTTTAACAGGCATATTTTAACACATTAATTGGTTGTTAAATACAGAAAAGGGAACTGCAAATTTATGTAGAAGCTATTTGTTTTTAGAAGCAATTAATTTTTGCAGTATAATATTTCCAGGACTCTAGAAAGAGAAGGAAAAAAAGTCATTTCATTTTTAAGGGAAGGTGTATTAGTGATTTCTTCTACAAATTATTCAATGTTTTAAGAATTGGAACACATTTCAAAGTAATATGAGATAGTTTTTATGTAAACGTAGTAAATATTTTGCAAATGGTAAAGAATACCTTTACTTCTCCTGGTGTTATAAGTTAATTAAGTTCTGACTTTAGTTTGTAGGTATCAATGGAATATAGTACTCAAAGTATATTTTACTTCAAAAAGATTAACACAATTTGAAGGGATCAATCATTTAAAATGCAAATATTACCTCTGAGAGGCAAGGGTCTTTTATATTATATACCAAATCTGTCTTCAGTATCCCAGACACCAGTCAACGCTCTGATAGGATTTTTGGACCATGCTGCTTTTATTATGGTTTCAACTTATTGGATAAAATGTGAATGGACCCCCTAACTATTAAAAAACACACACTGTACACTTGAAAATAGTTATGTTATTTGCCTTCTATCATTTTTTCTTCCCTTGAACACTTTTAGATTACATTTATCTCTGTTAGTATATGCTAGGATCTATAGTGGAATTGTTGAATTTCACTGTGTTTAGAGGATTGAAGCCAGGACTCTCTTCTCCCTTTTTCCCATTGACTATATAACTGAAAGGAAGATTAAAAATTTGTGTAATCTCCTTCTTCCCCAAACCACACTGCCACACCCACCCTCCCAAGGCTCCAGCTTCATCATAAATATCACATTGTAGCTTGCATTGACTTCCTTGGCCTTTTCTAATTGAAGTTGGCTTCCCAATTCCCCAAGACATGCAGAAACCCTTCAGGTCCTAAAAAGAAATGACTTCCAATTGAAAAGCTAGTAAATAAGTTAGCTTGAGGCCCAAAGCAATTATCATCACAGGAAAGTATCTTGTTAAATGTCTATCATGAGTTGGCTTGTTCTGGTCTTCCAGTAAATGGAAAGTAGCCAGACACATCTCCATCCCAAATATTCACATGAAGACAATTCCACTATATTGTAGAGGCATTTAGGTAAAAGTGCTTAGGCTAGAAATGCTGACTAAATATGCCAGAAATGCCTGCGTCTCACTGACCAAAAATGTGCAGGAAATGAGATGATTTCATTTTAAAATGCATTTAAATTATTCTAATTATGATTACATTAACAGGCGTTTTAACTGGCAATATATTACAAGTGGTTTCAAATGTATTTATCTAATGCAAAGCCCGGTGCTTTGGCTTCAAAAGGTACTGGCTTTCCAAAAGGACTTAAGTACAAGAAATTTAAATTTGCAAAGTAAAGACCTCAAATTATAGAGCTTAAAAAATAAGAGACTAACTTGGTAACCTTGCTTAAAGAAACAGAGACTATGGAGACAGAACGATGACAGTCATGATTGGAGAAGAAGAGAAATGATGAGCCAGCCCTATGCAAAAAATGGCAGTTATGATAGTCCTTGTAAATTACGGAGCCCTGGTGACACAGTGGTTAAAGTACTATGCCTTTAACCTGAACAGTAGCACTTTGAACTTTCCAATCACCAGGTAGGAGAAAGACGAAGCTGTCTGTTTAGGTAAAGAGTGCACCCATAAAAACACTGTGGATCAGTTCTACTCAATTGTAGAAATTAGAATAAGCCCAATCGGAATGAACTTTTTGTTTGTTGTTTATAAAATAGTATATATATTATACATATATATGTATATTATGTATATATATTATACATATTTTGTGTAATATGTTATACAAAAACAAACAAAAAATCCATTGCCATTGGGCTTAGACAAAACAAAAAGCCACAACAATCACTGAGTCTATTTCACCTCATAACAATCCTGTATGTTGAAGAATAGAAATACGCTCTGTTGTGTTTTCAAGATTGGGGTGGGGTCTTCCATGAAGTAAACAAGTGACCATCTAGTTTCAAAGCAACAAAGTCCACATGGAAGAAGCACACCGGCCAATGTGACCAAGAGATGTCAAAGGGATAAGGTATTAGGCATTGTGCTAGTCCGGGTAAATTAGAGAAACAATTCATAGATGTGCATATGGATATAAGGGAACAGTTTATAAGAGGAATAGGACATTAAGAAATCATTCCTATCTAGTCCAGTACAAAGTCAAAAGTCTGATATTAATCCATATGCCCAATACCAGTCTATGACATCTCCTTCCGACTCACTAAGTCACAGGACAGTGGGTGCACAGTCCCGGCACTTGCAGGGCTCCCTTCATGGCTCCTTGCTTCCAGGGCTCAGGTTCCATCAACAGCATCCAGTGGTGAGAGAAGCAACTCATCGCTGGCAGGGGTCTCCACATGGCTTCTTCGGGTTCAGAGGTCTGATTCCATCATGGTAAAGACATGTGGCTTCTCCTCTGGCCCTTCAGCTCTTGGATGCTGCCATCTTGTCTTGTCCATAGTTCGTTGTCTCTGAGACTAACTCCCAGCAACTGGGAAGATAGTTTCTCTTTTCCATGAAGGAAATATTGCAAAATATCCCAGAAGTCTTAGGAGAAAGCCATGCCCACACAGAGGCCTCATTGGCTACTCAATGGCTATCTCTAGATTCACAGGCTAGACTCAAACCCTATATTCAATCATGAAATTAACATAAGAACATGACCGCCATAGGCATCAAAGAACTAAAAATTATATAATTGTAAATGAGGGGGAGTACAGATTGGAAACCCAAAGTGTGGGGAAGAGATGAGTCAGTCACTGTGCAGTGTAGCAATGATGAAGCATACAACTTTCCTATAGTGCTGCGATGCTTCTTCCTCTCCACTATCATCATCCCAATGCTGCCTTACATATCTGGGTAGATCAGAGCATGTACACTGTTACAGATAGGAACTGGAAACATAGGGGATCCAGAACAGGCGATCCCCTCAGGACAATGGTGAAAATGGCTGTACTGGGAGGGTGGAGGAAAGGTTGGGGAGAAAGGGGGAACTGATTACAAGATTCTATACATATGATCTCCTCCTGGGGTACTAAAAGCAGGGAAGTGGGTGAAAGGAGACGTTGGATAGTATAAGAATTGAGAAAATAATACTAATTTATAAATTATTAAGAGTTCATGAGGGAGGGGGTGATGAGGTACCAATACCAAGGACTTAAGTAGAAAGCAAATGTTTTAAGAATGACAATAGCACCAAATGTACAAATGTGTTGTCATACAATGGATGGATCAATGGATGGGTTGTGATAAGAGTTATATGAGCTCCCAATAAAATCATTTTTAAAAAAGAAAGAGACTGAGCCCTGGTGGCATAGTGGGTAAGTGTGGGACTGCGGTCCATGGGCTTGGTGGTTCAAATCCAGCAGCGACTCTCCAGGAGCAAGGCTGGGTGGCTCCCACGACCACCAGAGGGCAGTGATGCCCCCCCCAAAAAAAGAAAGAATGAAAGAAAGGGATCAGTTCAAATCACAAATCTTTTAGTTAGCAGCAAAACCCTTAACCCATGGACTACCCATGGACTCCAGACCATCCTTGTATTGTTGTTGTTGTTGTTGTTTATATGTACCATCAAGTTGGTCCCAACCCATAGCAATCTTTACACAGCAGAACAGAACACTGCATGATGCTGCATCATTCTTACAACTGTTATTATGCCTGTACCCACTGTTGGGTGACTACTGTGTCACCATCCATCTCATTGAGGATCTACTTTTTTCAAAGCCCCATTCACTTTATTAGGCATGATATCCTTCTCCAGGGACTGGTCTCTCTTGACTATATAGGTCCAAGGTGTGTAAGGATGTCTTACAAGATGCTCCTTTTAAGACAGTTTTATTTCCACAAGGAATGTTAGCTTAGAAAACTTGTCTAGAAAAAAAAAAGAGAGGGGGGAAGAGAGAGAGAGAGAGAGAGAGAGAGAGAGAGAGAGAGAGAAATAGCATGCTTACAAAATTAGGATCTGATTTGTCACAGGGGTCCATAGGAAGTATAGAGCCTGTTATTTCAGTGAGGAAGTGAAAATGGATGGCAATAGACCATAAATCTTATCTAAAGTTCTATGACAATTAAGTTCCCCATTGTGAGCATATTAGAAGTCAGTCAATTGCTTTGACCAGAAGGTTGGTATGATGACATCATTTGCAAGGAAATAACTACATAATCAAGGGGCTGATGGAGACCACAGAGAAGAGAGGCCATGAGTCACCAGAGATGACTGAAGCAAGGAAGTTAAAGGAATTTAGTGCTTGGTTGAGTTTGTTGGAATCAGGGTGGGGGTAAGATAAATGTGAAGAGTTTGTAGTATAACTACTTAAAATCTTGAAGATGCTTTTCAAGGATGGAAGAAAGGCAGTAAGAAAGTCACTATAGGTCAAGTGTTGAAGTTTATTAATTCTTCCACATAGTTGAATAAACATCCGTTGGGTTTGAGATGCAGTGCAAATGAGGATAAATGGGCACATTGACTCACAATTCCCTAGAATCTATGTTGCAAAGGCATATTTCTATATTTTAATAAAGACTGTTCTACAAGAGTCATTGTGGCAACTACTTAAAACAAGAAAAACAGTAGAAAATGTTTATTTGTTGATGTTATGGTAGATGCCTCAAGCAGGCCCCCAAGCATGTAGCAATCCAATGCACAAGGCAGCTAAAATGCTCCCTGCTGTTGAAACATTCCCTGTGCTGGAGCAAATAGGGAAATGGTGCTCTAGCAGGTATTCTTTGCCTGATATTAAAAGTGTACCGATGGAACTTCTTTGTAGTCCATCCTTGCCTGGAAACTCTGCTGAAAACTGTTCAACTACACGTAAGACTTAACTGACAGATGAATGTGCTCTGGGTATGAGATGCAACGACCAGAAGTAGAGTCCAGGTCTCTCATATCAAACCCAAATTCTTGCCATTGAGTTGATTCCAACTCACAAAGCTCTCAGGTCCTTATGAGAACTGTACTTACCATATATACTCAAGTATAAACTGACCCCCCAAATCAGTCATTGCACCTAATTTTACCACAAAACATCATAACAATTTATTGAAAAACTCAGCTTATATGAAAGTGTATATGGTACTTTTTATCCTGAAGGGTGACTGACTAGAGGGGTTGCAGAACCAATTTTTTATAATAAAATGAATTCAATTATTAATGTGGACATTCTAGCCCATGGCAGTTACATAATCTCCTATCAACCTGCAAAGGGGTGTCTTCTAGCCTGTCAATCAGGTGATAGCCTCTGTGTGGACATGGCTTCGTCTTGAGGATTCTGGGAACACCTATATTCCTCCCTGAAGATGGAACACATATTTTCTCTGCTTTGTCTTTCTGCTAACAAGACACATATTGCTAACCTGATGGAACCAGAACCCTCGAGTTGGAGGAGCCACTTGGAGACCTATGCCAGGGCTGAGATGTTTCCAACACCACTGGATCCACAAGACTGTACATCCACTGGCCTGTGATCTTTCTGCATTCAAAGTCAAAGCATGTGTTATGTGAGTCTGAAGAGGAATTTATAGACTGGTATCAGACATAGGGGCTAATATCAGAATTATGGATTTTATCTGGACTGGACTGGAATGTTTTCTCAATATACAATTGCTCTTTTATTAAAAAAAAAACCTTTCTTATACACATATGGGTGTCTATGAATTTGTTTCTCTAGCTAACCCAAACTAGCAAGCAGCCATATTCTCATTTGCAATAATCTATCCTGTATTGTATTTTGTATCTTAGATTTTAGCCTCTCTTCTTGTAATGATGATCCAATGTTGGAGAGCGTTCCCTATTACAAGATTAGGGTAGTATTCATCTTAAATATGACTTTACAGGAGAGTATAACTAAAGTGACCATTCTTTGTTCTTCCTGAGAGTAGATTGAAAGATTGAAAAGAAAAAGCCTCCCCCATCTCCATCATACACAACTGAACCAAAACCAAGCCACAATCTTTGTCACTGAGCTGATTCCAACTCACGAGAACTCTGTAAGTCAGGATGACACTCCCCTGCAACTTTCAGAGACCATAACTCTTTATAAGAATAGAAAGACCTGTCTTTCTCCTGTAGAGCAGCTAGTATTTCAAAGCACTGATTTTAGATTTCACAGCGCAATTCCTATAGGTGTCTTCATCAAAATTTGCCCTATTTTGAGAACCCTGTTTTCTGTGCTGGAAGCAAGAAGACCAGAGTTGACTTTGAGACATTTGAGGCTTGTTGCACTGTATTTGGCTTATTGCTGCTCAACCTGGATATTTAAGAATACCGTCAACCCCGTGAGACATTTCCTAAAGGTTTTTAAGTTTTTTGGGAAATGATGCACCAAATTACAGAACCTAGGCAGATGAGGAAATATACTCTATGCAGGAATATGATGGTGATAGTGATGTGGTGGTGGCATGTGGCAGAGTCGTGAGGAGGACGTGATGGAACACAATGGCATGTTGGAAGATTGGGCATTGGATATTTGGGACATCTTTAATCTCCAACTCTTTGAGCCTAATCTGGGATTAATTGTATAAAATAAACTATTATCACCACAATGGATGTTTAACCACTGTGCAATCCAGTCTCCTGCATAGAGAGGAGAATTCGACCACTCAACCAATTCTCCTAAATATGTATTTATGTCTTCTTATAGTCCAGTCAAGAAGCTGATTGGCACAAAACTAATATGTTATTAACCATATTATTAATTATTATTATTAATTATTAATATATTAATTGTTTGGACACATCTATTGACTCTACTGTAGAAAAACTTGGCAGTCAGGTTATATAAAGAGTATGGAAGACAAATTTTGACAAGACAATACTACTCTGTTCTAAGGAGTTCTTATGAGTCAAAATTCAACTACACTGAATGTAACCATAGTGGCAACAGCATATGCCAAACACCATTCTTAACTATGTTGTTGATAAGTATTATCAAGTCAGTTCTGATTGATAGTCACCTTTTGCACAATAGAATGAAATTGTAGTCACCTTTATCTTCATAGTGATATTCTCACAATATGAAAAATTACAGATTATGGATTTGAGGGATTTTACCCATGGACAATAGATATATTAGAAGTTTTCCTGAAATCCAGGGCATTTCTCTCCCAAACACATACAATTAGAAGTCCATCTACGAGTCTTATGGAGCCCAAGGAATAGCTGTGGGTGAGAATAACAAGGAGTCTTAGGAGAGATAGACTAAGAAGTTGAGTCTCTAAGGATGAAAGTGATATAAGAAAGCATGGTGACAGGAAAAGGGAAGAGTTGTTCAAGCAGCAGGAGTAGCCTGGGCCATGGCCTGGAGGTGAAATCAAGGCGTACCAAGGGAACTACAATCCATCATGCAGTCTATTATACATTCATGAGAAGTATCTCTTGGGAAATAGGCACATTATTATATTACCCTGTCATTACTCTTTGAAAATGATATCAAAAATTGATCAAACTCTAATTTAATTAAACAGAGGTCTCAATTAGTCAGATTATCTCTCCCACAATGTTATTTTTTTAATAATAAAAAAGAATGTCAAGAACTCCACTCTCCTTTAGGCAGTCTCTTTGGGTTTAGCTGTGCTGAGTCTCCATTTCTCAGCTACGCAGTGACACTGGACTGTGTCTATAAAGTCTATTGATAAAGAAAAAAATAAATTATATTCCCTTCATTTACTATTTTCCTTACAGAATATTGGGGGACTATTTTAGAGAATGTGTGGGGAAGATTGTGTTTATGTGGGGATGTTGCTGATAGCTTTGTGTCTTTGATATTGTATCATTGGGAAGCAAAGCAGTTTGGGTTAGAATTACTGACTGTAGAGTACACTGCCGGAGTTTGGGTCCTGCTGACTTTTATAAGTGCTGTAACCCTCAGCAAGTATATTTGTTATCTACTGCTGTGTAACAAATGACCCAACATTTAACAGCTTAAAACAGCAATCATTTATTACCCTTCGGCCAGGATCTGGGAGTAATTGAGCTCAGTGGTTCTAACTTAGGCATCTCATGAAGTTTCCGTTGTCTAAGTGACAGAATCATTGTTTTTTGCTCTCAGTGTTAGGATAAAGTTTCAGTTATTCACCAAGTGCTTCTATCAATATTGTTGGTATTGTTAGGTACCACTGAGTTGCTTTTCTGCTCTTAGGCCCCAGGTTATAACATCAGGACACATCGCCTGGTCTTGTGCCATCCTAAGATATGCTTGAGACCTTGTTGCAATTACCTTGATATTCCCTGTCATCAGGAACCTTCCTCCTTTCCATTCAAATGTTAACAAGCATGATATCTTTCTCCCAGGCCCTTCAGAGAATATGTCTAATGGAACAGAGATCGAGTCTCCTCATCCTTGCTTCTAACAAAAAAATGTAGATACATTGACTCTAAGTCATATTTTTTTCTCATGACAGATGATAGTCTATCCTCAGAACTGTTTATATATCCACAGCGACTGAGTTCCTGCTGGAGCAAGTGATGTGAGAGAAAGAACAAAGCACTCAGGTCAAAAGTCAGAGCTTCTATACCTTATTCTTACAGTGCACATCCCATCTATCTGTCATGTGCTATTTAAGAGTGGTGAATCAATACATTCAAGCTCATGGGGAGAAGAATGAACAGTAGTTCTTTTAGGAAAAGGTTATCGAAGGCTCTGTGGGCATATTTTTGAAAGCACCAGGGAAGAGCACCAGGTTCATATTTAGTCCTCTTGGCTCACTCTTCTTTTTCAAAAAGCACGTTGAGCACAAAGATCTTGCAACATGTTATCCCTGTGCTGACTCTCTGATGGTGAATGTGGAGAATCGTCCCAGTGCTGTATACAAAAGGCATACTCACAGTTAAGCTCATGAGTACTATATTCTGAACAGTGCCTCTTAGAGAGAGCTGTGTGGGCCCTCAAGCATCTGTCCCGACAGCTCCCACTGCACAGCTGTTTCTGAATGTCTCATTTTGGGTCTCTGAAGAGGATATAAACCAAAGAATGTTCATCCAAACACATAAAAACTCTCAAGTCCCCAAGTGCAGGTTCCTCTTGCATCTGGCAACCACAGAGATGTCCAGCTTTCCAGTTAGAATTGCTTCTTCAAGGTCTCCATTTAGTGTGGGATTGCAATGAAATAAAGACATACTTCCCAGGGAAAGGTTTTAAAAAAGTCTTGCTAATGAGGAAAATGGATCAGCATAGACAATCATAATTTTAAAAGTTAGTTGACATTTATGTATTTTGAGCCTTACACTAGTAAACTTATCTTCCAAGTCTGTAATATAAGAATATTCCAGGAAGACATCAGGCAGCATACAATGTGACAAAATATTAATAATTTATAAATTATCAGGGGTTTGTGAGGGAGGGGGAGCAGGGATGGAGGGGAACTATGAGGAGCTAATATAAAGGGGTTAAGTAGAAAGAATATGTTTTGAGAATGATGATGGCAACTGATGAACAAATGCACTTTGCAGATAATAGATGCTTGTATTGATTGTGATAAGAGTTGTATGGAACCCCCCAATAAAGTGATTTATTTAAAAATATGCCTTTAAAAATGTATTTCTCAGGCCGTGGAGCCACGTTGGTGTGCAGTGGTTACACGTTGGCTGTGTTCTGTAGGATTGACAGCCTCAACCCACCAGCAACTCCATGAAGGAGACTGAGTTTTCTACTCCTGTAAACAGAGTCTCTGAAACTCACCGGGGGATTACTCTGAGTAAGCATCGACTTGACTGCAGTGAGTTTCAATTGTGTCATTTGACTAAAATGTGCAGAGTTTGTTATTTTTAGGTGCCATTTCATTGACCTAGACCTAGACCAACCCTAAACACAATAAAATGAAGCATTGGCCATTCTTGCAGTTGTTCCATGCTTGAACACACGATTGTAGCCCCTCCATGCATCCCTTTGAGGGTCTTCCTCTCTTTCACTTACCACCACTTTACCAGGACAAATGTCCTACCCCAGGGCTGCTTTCTTCTGACAAGATGCCCGAGGTATCTGAGATGGAGTCTCACCATCCTTCCTTCTAAGGAGAATGCTGACTCTATTTCTTATGAGACAGATCTGTTTGTCTTTGGGGCAGAGTCATATGAGGAGGAAGTGATCATAACAAATAACCGAAAGGGATGATTGGTACATGGTAAATGTCCATTTAACATGTGAGAACTGAATTTGTTGATCAAATAAAGAAGGCGAGAGAGGAATTGGTCATTCCATAGAACAGACTTAAATTAACCCATTTAATTAACATCTTTTGAAAATTTTAACTAGAAACCTGAATTTATCTTTAAAAATCCTGCTAGCTTAAATGATCCTGCCCTTGGCAGGACATGAAGATTAGGTGGAGAAGAAAGACATCGAGGGTTGGCTGGATCCTTAACAGTGGTACACATAAGTTATATGAAGGGTTTGTTAACACACAGAATGCTGGGTCCCAAACCCAGAGTTTTCAATTCATTAGTTTGGGGAGGGAGCCAACATTTTTCACTTCCAAAAAGATACTATGGGAGACTGATGCTGCTGGACCAGAGGCCCACTCTTATGAAGGACACTGGTCTCAAAGTTCAGTAAGATTTTGATTGCTGTTGTTGTGGCACTGTTACACCAGATGTGCATTTGGGGTAGAGTCCTTGACTGGTACAGGTGGTTGTTTTCAGCTGTGAGATTTCCGAGCATTCCCAGATGCCCCTAAAGCCCTGGCATTCTAATGGCCCCCAAATCTGCCACTGGAAATTGTATAGAACACTGTGGAACTAACTCTTGTCACTTCAATTGGAATTGAATTAGCCACAACTCCTCCACCTCTTCCACACATTTGTATACTTTGTTACTGGAGGAGTATTTCTTGCTGGGTAAAGTAGAAGGGGAGCATAAAAAGAGGAAGAGCTTTGTTCAGATTTATTGACACAATGGCTACAGCAATGGGTTCAAACACAAGGGTTGTGAGAATGGGACTAGACCAGCAGTGTTTTGTTCTGTCACTCTGATGGGAAACATAATCGATGACATCAAACAACATCTGACCACAGCATTACTTGGAGAACGTTACCTCAACACAGTAAACACATAGATCTACTCTGCAACTGGTTTCTCCAAATAACTAGTGACATAGATATGAAAGTAATTACTATAGTGATATATACAATAACACTGGCAGAAGAGAGAGAGAGAGAGAGAGAGAGAGAGAGATAATGTATTTTTTATCAATTCAATTCTTTTCCTTGAGATTTTAGAAATAATATATTTTAATAATTCTTCATCAAAATTTTGCTGTATGTAGAGAAAGCAAGTTGGGTTTTCATTTGACAATTTCCATGCAGATATTCAGTGGGGTTCATGATATTTATGCCAAAGAATCACCCTTCTCTTTGTCTTCACTTCATTCCCTTTTGAGTAGTCTAGTTCCCTGGCCCCATCTAGTCTCATCTTTGCTCTGGTCTAATTGTTGGATTTTGTTCTTATACTCATAGTATTTCATTAGGTCATAAAGCATATAAGTAATAACCTTTATATTGTGTGGTCCTCTGCTTTTTCACTAAAATGTATTTTCAGGGGGTTGTATGAGGTCGAAAGGAGATAATAGCAGACATAAAGGGGAAATGAAGGTTCACTGCTGTTGCAGTGCATTTAGCTTTAAAGCATAGATTATAAAGATGTCTATATGGATGAGATGCTATTAATACAGATATACACATAACTATAGAACCAACAATCATACTGTCAACTAATTAATTCCTGCTCTTAGATACTCCAGAGGACATAGTAGAACTGTCCCTGTAGGTTTCCAAGAATATAAATCTTACAGAAATAGAAAGTTTCATCTTTCTTCCACATAACAACCGGTTATACCAAGTTATATATACATATGTATTCATATACAGCCCCCTCGTTTTTTCTTCCTTAATATTCAGCACTGACGAATGTGACCCTCAGCAGTACAGGCAATGATGGTACCTGGATAGCATTCAGTTCTTCTGGTCTCAGAGTGGATAAGGTTGTGGGACACATGGATATATTTCTTCTCCAAGACTTTGGTTACATTCTTACTACTTTTCTTCTACCAACTAAAGACACATTGTTATGCTGCAGGTGACTGCTCTCAAGCTTTTGAGCCTTTATACACCACTCCATTAGGATGTAGATAATGTAGAGAGTGATCTTTATGTCAGCTACATTATAACAGCTACCTGGATAAAAAAGTCCTATTTGTGCCTGTTGCAAATAAAGGTAACCCAACATTATGAGAGTATTACCTAACAGCATCTTTAGTATCACATGCAAATAATTTTCTCCAGGTATTTTTTTCTCTTTTATTTTTACTTTTATTTTTTTAAATGAATCATTTTATTGGGGGCTCATACGACTCCCATTATAATCCATACAAACATCAATTGTATGCAGGACACATTTACACATTGCCATCATCACACTCAAAACATCCTCCTTGCCTCCAGGGCCCCAGTATCAGCTCTCTTTATTTCCCTTCCTACCCCCTCCCCCTTGAGCCCTTAGTAATTTACCAGGCATTTATTTTTAAAATGATTGCAGATTGCAATGAAGAATATATATACATATATATAATATTGAACAAAAACTATTACCAAACAAAAATTCTTATCCAGTGTAGTTTTCATTCAAAATTGAGGAGAAAATAAGAATATTTCCAAACGAACTGAAGCTCTGAGAATTTGCCGAAATCGAGGGAACTCAAAGGAGTCTTCATGGCTTAGTGTGCTATGGGGTGGGCAGCCAAGTCCTTCTTCATTGTCTGTGAGTTTGTCTCACTGCAATGGCAAATGCATTGCTGTGATGTTGGAAACTATGTGAATGATCTTTTAAATGGTATCTGTTTCACCCAAAACTAAACAGGTATCTGCTGCATCCTGTTGAGATTAAGAACAGAAAGCGGAAGTGCATTGCTCAAAAACTATTGTCAGTGTGTGTGTAAAATAAACCCCAAAGTAAGCAAGACAGAGATCATCAAAAAAATAAACACAACAAAAATAAATTTTAGATACATAAAAAAGCACAATGACACAATCAGTCACAAGTAGTGGTATGCAATATTTCCATGGAATATAGTCTATATTTAGATCTCACAAACAGTGAAACATCAGTTTTGTAAGAATTAAACCTATCCTACACTTCCCTGCTTTTCCTCTACACTGCCCTAACTCTTCATTTTCTCTGCTCCCATCCATAATCTTATGGTCTCTGTGCTTGTTTTATTTATAGTTCAGTGGATTAGGTCCCAGGAGCCCAATGGGAGCATATACTTACATCATGATCAGAAGCTCATGGCCAGTCAGTCCTTCTCAATGAGTTTGAGTCATTTACCTTGTGGTTAGCAGCCCATCCTCAAAGATGTCCTTGAAGAGAAAATTATAAAATAAGATATCAGTGGAAAAATCCTAAACACAGTGACCATGTCTCATTTACTTTAGTATCTTTACATTTTAGATGCATGAACAAAATACCCACAGTGTTCAAGGAATGTTTAATTAATTATTAGGCTTGCACAAGGAAATGCCTTATAAGTAATTACTCCAAGACCAACTGTTATCTGACTACAAGTCCAATACTCTTTGCTCTTATCCATTAACTCCATAAGCAAATGTCTCAGCTTTGAGTTTCCTTCTATTTGCATATAGAAGGTTTGTGACACAGCAATATAGTGGGCCATCTAGCAAGAAACTTCCTAGAAATCCGGGCAATATTTCCTGTCTTCTGCATGGTATAAAGTCCAATATCTCATACGCACGAGAACTGTGTTTGTGGGATTGAGTTGCATGTTTATCTTCCCCACAAGTTACAAAACCAGGGCTATATGATTGTGACATCCAAAAATTGCTAGTAAGGCTCATCTCTAGGGGAACCACAAGCCACGAAGAAGAGCCACATGGAACATGGATCACATGGTTTGGGTTTCTTCCTTGTGGGAGAGAAGCAACCTTCTCAAATCAGAAAGTTTAAACACTGTCTGCCAATATTTCTAACTGGCAGCTAAACACTCTAACCCTTGAGTATGTTATAGTGTGCTTTCCAAGTCCCCAAGTGTACTCAAATCAAGGGAATGCTGCTAAATTGAAAAGGATTTCCCAATCACAGTGAGGGAACAAGGCAAACCTTAACTTTGACTTCTAAGCACTGTCCCAGAAGAATTGTGCCTAATTAGACCAAGAATCAAACTCCTTTATACCCTGCCAGAGCAGCCCACTCAATTTCTATGGGCTTATGACCATAGTTTCTGTTTTCAGATCAAAAGCATAATGTACTTATCTAATCCAAAACATGTATAATACTGAAAGATGTTTTCTAAATCAGTAATGGACTAAACTCTTTTACAATACTGCTATGTTTACAGGCTTGTGAGAAAAGCATTCATCCTACAGAGTGTGCTTCAATAAGAGTAGGCCTTACTCCCCAGGAAACGTATTTTCAATTGGATCGGAGCTGTGATGTGATTAAGTGGGTAGTATTCCACCCAAGTGGGTAGTACTCCACTCAAATCTTCTCACAACTACCAGAATGCACTCACAAGATGCTTTCATGAAGCTACTTATGTCATGTTGGACATTTCATGGAGGAAACTTCTACTTTCAAACAACTGGGGGTCCAGAACCAGCCAGGTTGATTAAAAAAAAAAAAGGAGACATAAACAATCTTAATTATCAGAGACAATCATAACCACATAAATACTTGCCTCTATGTGCTACCTAGGGACTCTGACATGTGTATAATAATAAGGTGCCAATATCATGCAATCACAAAATGCTGTATCCATTCTCTGGGTGCTTTGAGTAGAAAGATATCATCATGTACAAACTTTGATAGGTTAACAGTCAGTGGAAGGAAGCCATCACATTTCTTCTCAATTCTATTTCTATTTTCCTACAGAGTCCTCACCTGCATGCCTTATGGGTAATTTGCTCTCATTAATTGACCCCTCATTTAAACCCAAACCCACAAACTACTGCTGGAGTGACTTTCCCAAGTAAAAGTTGGCACATGTCCCCACTACCATCATAAACATTCACAAAATCACTATTGCCTATGAAACTGTGACTTTATGTTTCTTTCTTTATTTTTGGTATTCCTCCTGGTTATTCCCCCAAACAGCTGGAACATTTCCTGCCTTATCATTTGTACAAAAATAGATGCATTTTGAATGTTCAATGAATAAAGTTTTTGGCCGAGGACCAACATGCGGAACCAATTTTAGTTCCCAAATACACCAGGAGTTTGCTATATTAAGTCCTGAGTCATTGCCTCAGTCTGGACACCTTTTCTGATTTTTCCCACTTTCTAACTTATAACCCCATCAATTCCCAGGTAATTTGTCTGTATCTCCTATATACTGCGACTTAGATCCTGCTTCCAAAGCCCAGCATAGTATTTAGCAGACCAGTGACTAAATAAGTTTGATGTAAATTAATATTTTGCATTCTTTCCATAGTCTCAATTTGTTAACATTTCTTTTTAGATAAATGATTTTTACCTAGAAGTCAAATCTATATTATCATTTATAATGGTCCTTGGATTTATTAACATACCTACAAAAGGTCGGCATTTTTGTCTTTTTGATCGATCGTGCAAACAAAATGGACACCTTGGATTCCAGCGCTCTCTCCTTTTTGGAAAAAATCGCTTCCAATCTGGAAAGGTAATGTGCATTTCATCACTTAGAAGACAGCTGTTATCCATTCCCCAAGTGTTCTAGTTGCAGCTTCTGGTCTTCTGCTGAAAGATTTCATTCCATTATTTATGACATGACCTATTAAACGTTGTAGGAACGATTCCCTAGAAAGGTGTGTTACTGTGGTTACCAAGAGCTTCTCCCATCCTGCTTTGTGGGATGCAGAACAGGTTTGAGAATGAGCAGGAACCATACAGATGAGGGGCACAAAGAACCTGCTTTTATTCTGAAAGCATCCAGTTAGATACTGGGAAAGATTCTGGCCTTTTTCTTTCAGAATGCCTTATGGATAGTTTGAGGTAAGCTGTGGAAATGATAAGATTTGATTTTCCTGCCATAGAAAGAACAGTGACATTTAAAAAACTGTACTGGTATCTTCCACTGTCTCAAAACAAAACAAAGTAAAACCCCAAATACTCCCATTTTTATGAGAAAGTCAAACTGACCTTGTCTCAGCAGCCAAACCTCCTCAAGGAACAAATGAGCCAATTTTTATTGAATTACAGAAACAGTGAAAGAGTTATGATGCTGCTAGACAAAATCCTTTTGTTTTAAATAGTTGCCATTTTTTCCATGAAGAAATCAGACACCTTGTTGGTGTTTTCTTATAGTAAACATAAGGTCACTGAGAGGAAACAGGCTAGATGAAAGATCACCACGGTATTAAATTACTTCCATCTGCAAACACTGTAAATCCTGTAGACATAAAAAGAGAAGTTGTGGTTAGAGCTCTGAAGTGTCATGTTTTTGGGCTTAAAAAAAAGTCCTCCTGCTGAGGGCTTTATTCTACTGCCAAGATTAAGAAACATGAAGTTGTGACGCGGTAACTGGACCATGTCAAAAGCAGTCTACAGCAGAAGTCTCTCTCTTTTCCTCAGCCTCTTTCTTCATTTCACTTCTTACATTATCTAACTTTCCAGTTGAATTGGGAAATCTTTCTATTCGGTAGAGTCAAAGTCCATCAGTGTTCATTTGTAAAAGATTGTAAAGAATGATCTTCAAAGCAGGCAATTATTCTTTGGAGTGCTTTGCTCTACTGATTACACCTTGTTTATGCCTAGGATGCAATTCAGCATGGTATCTCTTAGAAACAAGATCATTTACATTTGTAATGAATTAATGGTATCCACAGTTGCAATTTTATTAAATTATATATTAGTCTTTAAGTAGGACTTCATTTTTTTCATTCAAGACTATTGGTAATTACTATAATAGAGAGCTGGGCAGTGCACATGGTTAAGGAGTTCAAATGCTGACGGAAAGTTTGGAAGTTCAATTTCTTCAAAGAAAGCTCTGGGAATATATTTCATAAAATGGGCAATTGAAAACCCTATGGAAGACAATTCTGTTCCCCTTCTTCATTAAGTGGGGGCTTCAAGGCCACTTGTCAAATGGTTATAATAGAGAATACTGATCCCACCACCCATACATACACTTGGGCTTTTCAGCATCTAAACCACCCTATGCAGTTTGGATAAAGTTACCATTTACTTCAGTGTGAGTGTGGCTATCAAAGTTGATCAAATACTTCCTTCTAACACCCTAGGATATAGGACATAGGCTTGAGATGAGGTGGACACTGGAGACCACACCCACAGTTATTATGTGGAACAACTGATATCATTTTTTTAGAATCATCTAGAATCTGTTTTCTAGCAATCTCTATTGCCTCGGTCCCAGTCGTAGTATGGCAATGGCGATGTCATTCCCATTAGGCCGCAAGTGAAGGCAGCAATGGCATCCTCAGGAAATTGTCTGCAGGCACTGCCTTGATGGCTTTTCAGTCACATTCATTCAAAGACATAGCATATTTGACACAGTGTATAAATCCACTGCTTAGGTTTTGTTAAATAGATCATAAAACTAAGAATGGACCTTATCCCACAATGCTGACAAGGATTAACTAGGTCAATGTGCATTGAACAATAACTGGCACACAGAAACCTTTGCATTGGTATTCCCTTAAACAAACCACTAGTACCTTCCTTTGGATGTCCCCATGGATGAGAGCACTGCTGATCACCTTTCACGTTGAATCTTTTCAGCATTTTTTCACCTTGAGTTATTCAGAATAAATATCTACTGATCGCAGCCAAGGCTCCTAGCTTGTCTACCATTAAGAGGATTAGGGTTTTCCTCACTAAAACACTTTCATATTTGAATCTCTTCTTAATTTGAATAGTGGAAAACTTGTGGGAAAAATTGTTTTCCATCATAGGTCTCTATTTGAATTATCTAAGCAAATAAAAATTAAGTGCTCAGTTTTGACCACAACAATACCAGCAATCTTGCATCTGCATCTCCATTTTTCTGGGATGCAATTTCAAAAAAGTTCCTAATTCTGGAAGTAAGTTGTAGAACATCTAAAGTTACTATATTAAGTTACAAGGGTCTTTAGAGTTCTATTTAAATCTGTAGAAATAAAGGTAACTCATCCATTTTTGCCTATGTCTTCAGATTTGCCTTAGTGAAAGATAAAATGCAAGCAACATGTCAAAATTCACAAGAATAACATGGATTGCCAGAAATTGAAAACACAGAGTGAAGATGAAAACTCTTTTTGGCTTTTAAACACACGGGATGGTTGTATTATGGAGATAGTCTCAGAGAAAAACCACAGTACAAACAACAGCACAATTGGCAAAGTTTGGATCTGTAGTTAAGGATTTCAGAAGGCTGGGAAAGAGTACCACCAGTTTTCCTGTGAGTATCGCCTTGATAATAAAACATTTTCCAGAGCTCCTAAAGGAAAAGAGAGATAAAATGTGATATTGACCAAAAGTTCTAGCTGCTTCAAAGGAAATCCATGTGGTTTGCATGCCTTATATAGCTCTTCCTGAAAAGGAAGACAGCTGTTTGCTGAATGAAGGCCTAGGCTGTTGTGGGGAGCAGTTTGAGGCCACTAATTATAGTCTCAGAGGCACCACAGAAGGCAAACTCCTTAAAATCTATCTCAGGACTTTCAATATTATTAATTTCTTCCATGTATGGCCTGTTTCTCAGGACTCCATATTATTGTAGCATATTCATATATTTCTTTACTTTGGTATAGAGTCATTGTGGTTATCATTATCACTATCAAATATTCAAACTAAAACACAGAACTCTTAACGATCCTTGGTTGAATTGCCATGTATGTGGTTATTGGAGTAGATAGGTGCCTGGGAGTAAATTCCAAATGAAAGCGACTCTTATATAATTGAGAGAAACATTCCCTAGTCCTGAACTATCATCACAAATATTGTTATATTCAAGCCCATTTTTACTTCCACTATGTTTATTCGTTGCACTGAGGATAGTCCACCTTTTTTGCTAACCCACTACTTTATTGAACATGGTGTCTCTCTTTTTTCAAAAAACATGATGTCTTCCTAGGGTAACTAAATCCTCTTTATAATATGTCAAACGTACAGAATTCAAAATCTTGCCATTCTCACACTCTATTTTTTTTTCATTCTCACACTCTTAATGAGCACTTTGACTATAATTCTCAAAGAAAGAGCTGTTTGCTTTACTGGGTGTGTGTGTGTATATATATATATATATATATATATATATATATTCTAAATATACATATTTGAAAGTATAATATATATTTCTCTGGTATTCCTTATTCATTATAAAGTATTTAAATGCATATAAGACTTTTGGAAATGTCATATCTGGAGGCCAACTCACCTTTGGTTCTTCACACATAAAATGAATATTTTACAGTAGCTTTGCTTAATGTGAGAAATGAGTTTGATTTTTTGCTTGCTGCTTCCATGAGTATTGATTGAGGATCATGTAAAATAGGATTCTTAGCAACTTGATACTTTCATTTTTTAAGGATGTTGCATATTGGTTCAGTTGTGAGAATTTTCTTATGTTGAACTCCAATGAGGCTGTTATATTTGAACTTGACCTAAAAGTACACTCCACCCTGTGTCTATCAGATTGTCAGACTGCGGTAGCTTGTGGGTTGCTGTGATGCTTAGATCTATATCACTGGAACTGCAAACACCTACAGAGTTACCCAGAGTGAAAAGTTTTAGCAGGGTTTCCAGACTAAAAACAGACCATAGAAAACTAGTAGACTGTCCAATACAGAGGAAATAGCCACTGACATCAGATGACAGCAATGACTCATTGTCAGTCACTGAAAATGTAACATGTCAGGAGTGCATTTCCTGATAGGGCCAGAAGATGAGCTCCCACCTGTAGAAAGACACTCAAAATGTTACTAATGAAAAGCTTCCCTTTTGAAGGAGAGTGGATTATAGTGAAGTGGATGGAGTAAAGCCTGTGCAACTAAAGCTTTGAGGATCTTCATCTGTAAGTAAGCATTACTTAAAATGAGGGAATAAATCAAGGAGAATGTATAAAGATCAATATTCTAGGCATGAGTGAATTTTGGAACCTATCATGGCAAAATCAAAACTTCAACCTTGGATACATTTATCGAGATTTTGCTCATTAGTCCAGTCTTGAGGATTTTGATCTTCTTTACATGTAGATGTAATCCATACTGAAGGTTGCAATCCTTGAACTTCATTAGCAAGTACTTCAGTTCCCATTCACTTTTAGCAAACAAGATGGTGTCATCTGCATGCCACAGCTTGTTAGTTAGCCACCCTCCATTCCTGGTACCATAGTCTTCATATAATCTACTTTCTCTGATGATTTGCTCAGTATGTAGATTGAATATATATGGTGAGAAGATACAACTTGGTCACTCACCTTCCCAGACTTTTTTAATACATGGGTTTATTCCAAGAAAAACTATGGGATACATAAAAATGTACCATCTCGGTCAGCAAATATTAACAGCAATAAAAGTCAATAATCTAGTCCTGCAAGTAAAACAGGAGTAAGCCTAACAATGCTTGAGTTAAGTCAGCCAACACATTGAGGAGACTCAGTATTCCCTTGTTCTATTTAAACAACAACTGCCTCGATCCATTGTGGCAGTCATGTGCTTATGTTAATTTCATGATTTAGATGTGGGGGGGGGGAGTCTAGACTATTAATCTGGAGATAGCCATTGAGTAGCCAATGAGGCCTCTGTGTGGGCATGGCTTTCTCCTGATACATCTGGGAAATTTCACGATATTTCCTTCATGAAGATGAGAAACTATCTCCCCAGTTGTTGAGAGTTAGTGTCAGAGACAATGAACCATGGACAAGAAAAGATGGCAGCATCTGAGGAGCCGGAAAAGCTACATGGATTGGCCCTGATGGAGCCAGACCTCTGAAGGTGGAGAGGCCATGTGGAGACCCCTGCCAGCAATGAGTTACTTCTACCACAATTGGATGTTGTTGATGAACCCTGAGCCCTGGAAGTGAGGAGCCATATGGAGACCCCTGCCAGTGCCAGGATTCTGCACCCACTGACCTGTGATTTTGTGAGTCAGAAGGAGGCATTATAGACTGGTATCAGGCATATGTGCTAATATTGGACTTATGACTTTGAACTGGACTGGGTTGGAATGCTTTCTCAGTGTTCTATTCCTTTGTATATAAACCCTTTCCTTATATCAATATGCGTGACTATGAAATTTGTTCTTCTAGTCTACGCAGACTAACACATCCTTATACAAGTTCAGAATGAGCAAAATGACATGTTTTGGAATTCTTATTCTTCCCAAGGTTATCCACAGTTTATTCTAGTCAACTCAGTTGAATGTTTTTGCCTATTCAGTGAAGCACAAGTAAACATCTTCTGGTATTCTTTGTTTTGAGCCAAGATCCATCTAATATAAGCAATGATATCCTTTGTCCCACATCCTCTTCTGAATCCAGCCTGAACTTCTGGCAGTTCCCTCTCAATGCACTCCTGCAACCTTGTTGAATAATATTAAGCAAAAATTTTCTTGTTTAAAATAGCAATGATATTTCTGCTGGATTTCCCTTCTTTTGGAAGGGCATAAATACAGATCTCTTCCAGTCAATTGGTCAAGTAGCTGACAGAGTTTTCAGTGCTTCTCGAGGCTTTGAAACATTATTTGCAGTAGTCCACCAATTCCTGGAGTACTGTCTTGGTTAATGCACTTAGTGTAATTCGTAATTCTTCCTTCAGAATCATGGATTCTTGTTCATATGTCACCTCTTGAAATGATGGAATGTTGACTTGCTCTTTTTCATACAGTGAATCTGTATATTCTTTCTATTTTCTCTTGATGGGTTCTGCATCCTATATTTTGTTCTCATGAGAAAATTTAAGTATTGCAATTTGAGGTTTGACTTTTTTTCTTGAGTTCTTTCAGTGAAAGTTTATTGTGCTCTTTCTTCCCTCTTGGTTTTCTAAGTCCTTGCACATTTAATTATAATATTTGGCTTGGTCTTCTTGAGTTGCCCTTTGAAATTTTCTATTAAGCTCCTTGACATCATCCTCTGTTCCATTTGCTTTAGCTACTCTATGATTAATAGAAAGTTTCAAAGTCTCCCTGACATGCACTTTCTTTCTTTTCTTTTTAATGACTTCTTGTTTTATTCATGAATGGTGTTCTTAATGTAGTCCCTTAGTTCATCAAGTCATCTTACCTTAGAGTTAATTGTGTGAAACCTATTCTATAAATGTTCTCAGAATCCAGGTAGGATAGACTCAAAGTTATATTTTTTCTCTTCAGAACTTGTTTTAATTTTCTTCATCTTTATCTTCAACTTTTGTATGAACAATTGATGACCTGTTCAACAGTTGACCCCTGTCCTGGTTTTAAGTGCTAATGTTGAACTTCTCAATCATGTATTCCAACAGAATTAGTCAATTTGAATTTTCTTTATTCCATGTGGAATAGTCCATATGTACCTTTTATGATAATGTGGAAAATGCTGTTTGCTATGGAAAAGTCATAGATTTGCAAAATTTGTTCAGGGTATATTCAGTTTAATTTCTGTCACCAAGTTGATCCATTCCAATTATTCTTCCTTCCTCTTTGTTTACAACTTTTGCATTTCAATCACCAATAACTATCAATAAACCGTGATAGCATGTTTGATCCATTTTCCAATCCATTCATCAAATTCTTCAATTTCTTCATCACTAGCTTCTGTAGTCCCTGTGTTAGTACGAGTAGACTAGAGAAACAAATTCATGAACACATGCACATAAGGGAGAGGTTTATATACAAGAGGAATGGGACATTGATAAAGCATCCCAACCCACTCCAGTCCAATTCCATACATCTGATACTAACCCATATGTCCGATACCAATCCTTAAGTCCTCTTCAGACTCATGAACCACAGGAAATGATCACAGGACAGTGAGTGCATTGTCTTGTATATTAAGTGGTGGTAGAAGCATCTCAGCAGTAGCAGAGACTCCATGTGGCTTTTTCAGCTTCAGAGGTCTGGTTCCATCAGGGTAAGCCCATGTGGCTTCTCCTCTGGGATGTCTCACAGGGACCCCACGTTGTGTCTTTTCAGCAATGCCTCCCAAAGCTTCAGCTGTATGTCTATCACACCCATGGGGGAAATATTGCAAGATTTTCCAGAATTCTCAGGAAAAAAAAACATGCCCACACAAAGGTCTCATTGAATATCTCTATATTGACAGGCTAGACTTCTACACTCCCAATCATGAATTTGACAGGAGTACATGACTGCCAAAGTTGCTGAAAAATTGACTAATTATTGAATTGATAGAATTTCCTTGAAAGCAGATAGATATAATCCAACCACTCAAAGTGCTGAACATCATGATGGAACTAGCAAAATCCCGTCTGACAGTGAATTCCAGGCCATTCCCCTTCTTTGTGTTATTCCCAGCATAGTAGATCATCTGACTATCTAATTTGAAATAGCCAATGCCTGTCCATTTCAGCTTCACTAATGCCTAGGATACTGATCTTCATGGATTCCATTTCACATTTTACCATTCCTAATTATCCTTAATTTATACTTCACGTATTCCAAGTTCCAATAATCAAATTACATTTTTAGCTGTTTCTCTTTACCTTGAGTTCCCAAATGAAGATGCTGTAGGCTCCATCCTCAAGGGCCTTGCTGGACATGCTTCACCACGGTCACCTCCCCTCCAAGAACTCATCTCTTTGGTCACATTGTGAATTCCCTTGGACATGTGGGGCCCATCTGCTGGAAGTATCTCTGACAATGTTCTGCTACTTTTGCTTTGGCTTCCAGTATTCAAAAGTTCTTACAAGTTATGCATATCATTTTTGACAGTTTCTTCCTCTGAAGAGGGGAGCCATATAATTCTTCAATGTCTGTTCTTATTCTGGAAACTTTGGATGACCTTGTCATTTGACATATCAGTAATATAGGCTTCCAGCTTCACAGCCAGGACAAACTGACAGAGACGTTGTGGTGTGTACAATTTTGTCTTTGATAGAATGTTATATGCCTATAAAGAAGATCAGTAAATATGTTTACTATTCATACTTATGTAGCAACAACTGATACCACACTCTCTAATGTACTTAAATGATGTCGAATGCATTTTAACAATCAGAAATTTTCTAAAAGTCTACCAACAGTTTATTTTTGTTAATATGACCATGTTGTTGCTACAGCAGAATGCTAACACTGGAAAGCTAGAGAGCAGGACTCAAGAAACTTAGGTTCTTATATAAAATTTTAGTTTCCTTGAAGCATGGTATTAAACTTTCCCCTCTAATGTAATTTGTTCCCTAACTTGTTCTTGTTGTTGTTATTGCATACCATCAAGTCAGCGCCAATTCATTGGATAACACACACACACACACACAAAACCCAAAACACTGCATGGTCCTGTGTCATCCTCTTAAGAGTTCTTATGAGTGAACCCATTGATGTAATAATCACTGTGCTGATCCATCTCCTCAGATACTGTCTCTGCTTTGCTGGCCCTCCACTTTACCAAGCACAATGTCTTTCTCAACAACTGGTCTCTCTTGCCCTATGTTCAAAGCATTTAAGACAATGTCTTATCATCCTTGCCTCAAAGGAACACTCTGACTTTATGTCTTCCAAGGCAGATTGGTTGGTCTGTCCCTTCAGCTGTCCATGGTACTGTCAGTATTCTTCTCCAGCATCACAATTCACATGTCTCAATTTTTCTAGGGTCTTCCTTATTCAATGTCTAATTTTCACATGGTACTTGGGCAGTACCATGCTTTGGCCCAAGAGCACTTTAGACCTCCAAGTAGCATATTTGCTCTTCAATACTCTGAAGAGATGTTATGCAGCAATTTTACCTAATGTAATGTGGATTTTGATCTTTTGAATGCTGTTTCCATGACCATTGATTGTGGATCCCAGAAAGATTCCTCGTGGAATAGTGGTTACAAACAGGATTGTGCTTCACATGGTCAGCAGTTTAAAACCACCAGAATTTCTACAAGAGTTATACTGGGCTTTCTAGTCTCATATACAAATAGAGGCTCAGAAACCCATAGCCATTTAACTCTGCATCAGCATTGGTTCTCTGGCAGCGAGTTTGATTGTTGGTTATACTATATTCGTAGCTCATGTAATTGGGGAACTAATTGGGATGGTGCACCCGAAAAATTGTGCTGAAATGTATAGACAGAAATGATCACAGTTTACAAAAAAAAGATGGGGACATAGTTCAGATATAACTGCACAAAATCCCCGGGTTTGGGAGAGGCAGAAAATATGGAGGGTGGGAAGGGAGTGATGGAAATAAGATAAAGTTAATGAAGTAAGGTGAGAGAAGACTGTCTGGATTTCAAAACCAAATTAAATGGATATTTAACTATATATTTCAAATAAATGTATATTTCTGACATGGAATTGAAGCATCTTAAAAGGAAGATAGGGAAGAAAACTTAAACAGAAGCAAACTTTTAAAAACAAATCATTGCAATCAATAATAATTACAATAGATGTTAATCCAAGTTCAATTGCCTAATTTTCATTCATCCATCCATCCATTATAATTCTCATTATTGTTCTCACAATGTCTCCAAATTCTGAGTCAGTTTCTAATTTGCTGATCAATTATTTATCCTGCAATATTTATCATCCAAAAATATATACTCATTGATAGATAATTATGCACTAGAAACAATGGAATGAAACACCATGCAATCCTATACCATCCTCACAACTGTTATAATGTTTGATCCTATTATTGCAGCCACTGGTTCAATCAATCCTGTTGAGAATCTTCCTCTGACCCTTTATTTACTAAGCATGATGCTTTTCCTACGGACCAGTCTCTCCTGATAAAATGTCCAAATTTTGTGAGACCAAGTCTCATGATCCTTCCTTCCAAGAAGCCATCTGGCTGTACATCTTCCAAGACAAATTTGTCCTCACCGTCCATGTTATTTTCCATACAATTCACCATTACCATCCTTCAAGTGCATTAATTCTGCTATGGTCTTCCCTTTGTGCGTTCAATTTTCCCTTGACTCTGAAGTGCTTGAAAAGAATGTGGCTTAGGCCAGTATAATAGTACTCAGTGTGAAATCCTTCCTCAAAACTTTAAAGAAATCTTGTGTGGAAGATTTTTCCATTGTAATATGTCACTTGAAGTATCTCCTGCAGTTTCCAGGGGCATGGATTTTGGATCCAAAGATTATGAGATGCTTAACAACTTCAATTGTTTCTGTATTTATCATCATGCCATTCAGTAAAGGTGTGAGGATTTTTGTTTACATTGAGGGTTAGTTCCTCCTGAAGGCTCCAGTCTGATTTTCAGCAAGTGCATCAAGTCCTCCTTGATTTCAGTTATCAAGATTGTGTTGATTTGTATCTTCATAGTGAGTCTTCCTCCAATCCTGATGCCAAATTTTTCTTCACATTTTCTAGTGCAGGGGCTGATAAACTCTTGAGACCAAAGAGCCAATCGTGTCCCTCCTAACAACTTTAAAACCCCCCCTTAACTATGTTTTCCCAAACAAATGAAATCACCGGGATCTGAAATAATCACCTTCAAATGTTTTCCATGGTACTTCAGAGTTGCACATTCACACTGAAAGAGCTGCACATGACTCAGGAGCTGCAGGTTGCTCACCACAGGTCTAGTATGCTCAATTATATCCTCAGCATACACGCTAAAGAAGCATAGTGGAAAAGTCCAACCCTGATACACCTCCCTCTTGATTTTAAACTATTCATCATGGTTGTCCTTGTTATGTTAAAGTAATCTTCTTATAGTTCTGTACAGGTTTCCCATCAGCACAATTAAACACTGTGATAGGTAAGTTTATTATGCCAACCGGGTCAGTAAGAAAATGTGGGATTGATCAAGTTGAAGTTGCATTGGAGAATTTGGCAGTCATGTACTCGGGTCAATTTCATGATTGTGAATCTATGGGTAGAGTCTAACTTGTTAATCTGGAGATAGCTAGTGAGTAGCCAATGAGGCCTCTCTGTGGGCATAGATTTCTCTTGAGATTTCTGGTAAATCTCACATTGTTTCCCAATTGGAGAAGATAAACTTGACTCAATCTCTTGGAGTCGGTCTACTGACAAGATGAGATGACAACATGCTGATCGATCCTCATTCCTGGAGAATGGAGAGCCAGGGAGGAGGCCACATGGACTTGCTCTGATGGAGCCAGACCTCTGGGGCCCGAGAAGCCACTGAGAGATTCCTGCCAGCACTGAGATGTTCCCACCACCAATGGATACTGCTGATGGACCCTGAACTCTGGAAACGAGGAGTCATGGGGAGACCCCTACCAGTGCTGGGAAATCCCTACTGCACATGCTTCATGAGTCAGAAGGAGACTTTATAGACTGGTATAGAACATATGGGCTAATATCGGACTTATGACTTTGGACTGGACTGGGTAGGGATGCTTTCTCAATGTTCCATTTCTTTTGTATATAAGCCTTTCCCTTATATCCATATGCGTGTCTATGAACTTGTTTCTCTAGTTTACCAAGACTAACACAGAGGACAAAGAAATAAATGGCTCTGCAAGGCCCTCCCCCTCTCTCTAGTGTTCTTTGACGATCAGTGCTTGCTGGAGTATACACACTGCCAATGTAGCTAGTTCTTCTTGCAATCTGTGAGCTACACTACCTGTGACTAGGCCAATCTGTTGATCCTGTTGCTAGAGCTTAAAGTTCCTTTGAGACCTGCTGTACCCCTCTCCTGGTGCATACATATATTGTTTGAACTTAAGGCTGGTGGATTGTATTGATTAAGGCACCTTGCATTGCTTGTTTGTGTTTGATATCCCTTCCAGGCCTGTTTCACTAAGCACCTAATGTACTGACTGTTGGTGACTCACCCTGCTGCCTATAGCCTATGGGCAGACTCTGCTTGTCTTGCCCCCAGGGAGGACTCTGCTGTCTGCTTTCTTGACCTTGGACCTGGCATCCCAAGTTAGTTGAAGGATTTCCTGTATAGTAAGTGTTCCAAGGAAGTGAGTTGAGTTGAACCCTCTGTACTGCTGTGTGGAGACATCTGTTATATTCCTTCTCACTGTATAAACCTACCCATATATATGTATTTATTATTATTATAAGTGTCTTCATTTTGTTTCTCAAGAGACCCTGCTTAACACAAACACATATTTCTCAACATCGTCCAGTTTGTTATTTACATAGACAAATGCCTTAAAATGGACAGTAAAACTCAAGGGGACACATTTCAGATATGATCCAGTTTGGACAAACTCCATCTAATTTGAGAACTATCTTTTTTCAGTCTCCTCTTTTATATCCAGCTTGAATTTTTAGTAGCCTTCTCTTGTGGTATAGCTATAATCATTTTTCAAAAATTCTTCAGTAAAATTTTACTCGATATGATATTAATTATTTTCTATAATAATCTGCATATTCTGTTGGGTAGTAGTTTTTGGAATTAGAACAAATATGAACCTATTCCAATAGATTGGTCAAGTAGATGTCTTAAAAATTTGGGGGCTAGATTAGTGACTGCTTCTAAATTTCATCTTTTTTTTAAGACCATTTCAATGGGTATACCACAAATTCCTTGTTTTTCATTAATGTCTGCACTTTACCTTGTACTACTTCTTTAGCACTAGTGATTATTCTTGACCATATACCCTCCTTTGAAGTGGTTGAATATTGACCAATTGTAAAAATGATTTTTATTCAGTGACTTTTAGTGCTTCCTGCATCACTCAATCAATATCTGCTGATGAGATCCTTCACTATCGCAACTTGAGGATTGATATGTCATTGAGGTTTGGGATATGCTGAAAGATGAGCCTCCTTTTTAACTCCAGATCTCTGCACATTTTATTATTTTACTATGTTTACTTTAATCACGTTAATACTTTTATTCTGTGAATCATTTCTTCCATTTGCTTTAGAGTTCCAAAGCAAGTTTTAGTGTATTTGACACACATTTTGCCCTTTATTCTTTTCCTATATTTTAATTACCTTTTGTTTTCTTATAAATGATATTCTCAAGGTCATCCTGTAACTTATCTAGTCTTTAACCATTAGTGTTCCATTTACCAATTTTATCTGCGTATTTTTTATTAAGAGCTCATACAGCTCTGATCACAATCCACACATATATCCATTGTGTCAAGCACATCTGTACATATGGTGTCATCATCTTTCTCAAAACATGTTATTTCTACTTCAGCCCCTGGTATCAGCTCCTCATTTCCCACCTCCCTATCCCATGTCCACTTTTCTTGAGATTTTCTCTAAATTCTTGTGGGTTTATTCAGTGTGGTATTAGCTCTTGAGAATATTTAAAAATTATTTTCAGCTTCAGCTTGCACTTTCAGATGAGGCCTTTACCTTGTCTTCAGTGATGATACCATGGATCTCCACTGGGTCTTCACTCATCTATGCACAATTGGATTCCTGTATATTCCATCTGGAAATGTCCACATATGTCCTTACAGTTTATGTGGTTACAAAAGTGGTGTGCACAACAAAATCATGGTGTTTGCAAAGTTTTATCCGGTAATTTTCAGATTCAACAATATTATATTTCCTTCCTACTAATCCTTCTTCTTTGTTGGAAACAGTCACATGCTAGTAACCAGTAACTATTATACATTTGATCAGTTTCATATTGAAAAATTAGTAGAATTCTTTAATGCCATTATTACAAGTTTACTGGTTAGTGTGTATATATAAATGATAGTTTTATTAATTCAACTTCCTAATATGTGCATGAATACTTTCAAATAAAGCATTGTGATAAAGATCTTGAAATATTGCTTTTGGTGATGAATGTGATACCCTTCCTCTTGAATTTGTCATACCCAGGATAGTTAACCATATGATTTCCCACCTCAAAATGACCATTTCCAGTTCATTTCAGCTCAAGAAACCTAGGATATCAACCATTATATATTTTATTTCATTTGGGAAAACTACCAATTTTCTGAGATTCATACATTCCAAATTTTAATGAGTAATGGATGCTTGCAGTTGTTTCTTCTCATTTTGAGTAATGCTCCATCATCAGATAAAGATCCTAAATGCTTTGTTTTTTCAATGTCATTAAGGTTGAACACCTCAGCTGACACAATATCTGGCAATACTCTGATGCTAATTTTAATGGTTTTTTGGGGGGGGAGAGGGGGGTTGGGGAATCACAGTCCTCTGGTGGCAGTAGAAGGCCCAGCCTTGCTCCAGGAAAGCTGCTGCTGGAAATTTTAAGGTTTATAGTGACCATTTTCTCAGAAGTGGATAGCTTATTTCTTTTTCAGAAGTTTTTTTCTTAATCTGAGAACTGTGGTGAGCCGTATTTTCCATGAGGGGGCCGGGTGATATTTGATAGCATAACACATAACACATAACACGGAGTGAAAAACTGACACGTAAGTGTTGGATGTGATCAACCTCATTCCATTTCTAAAAAAAAAAACCTACTCATAGCAAACCCTTCATATCAGGTTAGTACTGCCCTTGTGATTTTGAGTCTGAAACCTTTTATGGGAGTAGAAAACTGGTCTTCTATGGGGTATCTGGAGGTCTCAAGCTGCTAACTTTCTAATTAACAGACCAACTCTTAACTACTCTGCCAACAAACTTCCTTGAAAGGAATCAGTAAACATCAGAAATAGGAACAAAGTAATCAGGATTGTTGAATTCATAAAATAATAATTATTATATTCAAAACATAGAGAAAGGAATGGAAATAAAATCTTTTCAACTGAATTTCTGTTCTCTCTGCAATTTATTCATAGATTAATATGATTCAGATAGTGTAAGTAACATACAAAGGATGATAACACAACTTCTCATTTCATAGAATTCCTCTGATAAACAGTTCTTTGGGTTGGTGAGATTTATAAAGTACTACCCAAACACAGCAGCACCTTGACAGTGAGCTGCCATATATGCAAGCCAAATTAAGAAAAGGCATTGCAATAAAAATAAAGGATATCCCTGTTGATGATAGTTGGGTCTTGTCTGAAAACACACAGTATGAGAAATATTTTTACTTGTATTTTGTTAACAACAAGATCACAGTAGATTGTGTGGACCAAAGTAAACTATGTGTATTTTTGAATTCCAGAACACTGCATTGTGCTCTTGTTGACCTTATACCCAGATCAAAAGAGATAGCTATGTAAGAGAACAAGGGAGATTGTATGGTTTAAAATCAGGAAAGGTGGCTGGGTCACGGTGGCGTAGTGGTTGTGCGCGGGACTGAGGCCCACTGTGATGGAGGTTCAATTCCAGCAGCATCTCCACAGGAGCAAAGACTGGACATCCTACTCCACCACAAGAGGGCAGTGATGCCAAAAACAAAACAAACAAACCAAAAAAAAAAAAAACATCAGGAAAGGTGTGTCAGGGTTGTATGCTCTCACCATACTATTCAATCTATCTACTGAGCAGATGAATTATATGGAAAAGGGGCCATCAGAAGAAGGATGGGGGGAGGTTTATTAGCAAACTGAAATATGCACATGCCACTATCTTGCCTGCTGAAAGTGAGGAGAACTTGAAGTGTGTGCTGATGAATATCAAGGAAGACAATCTTCACCATAGATTACAACACACTATGAAGACAACAAACAGGGGCTGAGCCCTGGTGATGTAGTGGTTGAGTGCAGGACTGCGGCACACTGGCTTGGCAGTTCAAATCCAGCAGCACCTCTACAGGAGCAAGGCTGGGCATCCCACTCCCACCAGGGGGCAGTGATGCCCCCCGCCAAAAAAAAAAACCAAAAAACAAACAAATAAAAAAAGACAACAGACACCCTCACAACTGATTCAATACATGACATCATGAGAGGCAGGAGGAAATTGAAGTTGTTAAAGATTTTGTCTTGCTTGGGTGTGCAATCAATGCTCAGAGAAGCACCAGTCAGAGATAAAAGAACAGATTGCCCAGGATGTATCTGCTGCACAAGAACCCATTAAAGTGTTGAAAAATGAAGATGTCACTTTGAGGACTAAGGTAAGCAGGATCAAAGTCATAGTATTTTTAATGGCCCCGTATGATTGTGAAAGTTGGTCTTTGACTAAGGAAGACTAAAGAAAATTAATGCCTTTGAATTAGCATGCTGATGATGAAGAATATGGCAGAACCTAGCAGGGTTTCATTGTGTGGTCCATAGGGACACTGAGTCAGAACTGACAACACCACATAACAATAATATAAAAATTCAAACACAAGGAACATAAAGTTTGGGAGTAATAGTACACGTTTTCAACCTAAGAAAATTCTCTGAAATTTATGTAACTGGAGTAATATTGTGTTGTTTTTAGAGCTCTTTAGTCAGATTCAATTTACAGTGATCTCACACACAATATCTCTGTTCTTGTAAATTGGACAGTTAACAATCTTCCAATTATTTTGTCATGGACAAAAGAATGTTTACAGCTCTTCATCAGACTGGTAAAACATATCAATTGGTATCCTATCAATACCTGGACCCTTTTTTTTATCTTTTGATAAGTCCTTCATTGCAGTTTGAAAGTCTTTCTTTAATACCATCAGCACTTGGTTATCTACTGTCTCTTACAAGAGTTAAGCATCAATTAATTATTTTTCATGTAATAATTTGGTGTATTCTGCTCATTATCTTTTGATACATTCTGCATCATTCAATATTTTGCCCATAAAATTAATTACTATTTCACCTTCGGGTTTGAAAATTTTACTTCAATTATGTCCACTTGAGATATGTTGAGAGTGATGTTTATTTTTTTATTTCCTAACCACAAGTCTTTGTATATTTTATTATAATGCTTTACTCTGTCTTATTTGGATTTCCATGGGATTTTTCACTTAGCTCTTTTATGTCCTTAAGACTTCCATTCACTAAAGGCAATGGTTCTAACCTTCCTAATGCTGCAAACTTTAAATACAGTCCCTCAGGTTGTGGTGACCCCAAACCATCAGAAAATATGTGTTTTCCTATGGTCTTTGGCAACCCCTGTGGAAGGGTCATTTGATCTCCCAAGGGGTCGTGACCCACAGGTTGAGAACTGCTGAAAAGCATGTGGCAGCATGATGGATTTAGCAACCTATGGAGCAAGTAAAGCTAAGTTCTTTTATGTAGGAGGCTCGTGCTCTGTGATTCAGGAAACCCAGCTCCCCTTATTGAGTGGGCACAGAACTGATGACCTTGTCATGCAAACTCTTTGCCTACTTTCAACATTCCTTAAAGCTGAATTCTAGTGACACTCAAGAAATTTCACTGCTCATCACATTTCTTAGCTTCCAAATAAGAAGAGAAAATCCAGATTTTTGTTGTTGTTCAGAGAACGTACACTTACTCGATTTCACATTTTAATTTGAAGAGACATGGCTAATGAGTAAATTATTAATAATATTTTTGGCTTGTTGATACCTCAAAATCTATTTTAAAACACCTCATTTTAAAATAAGTATTCAAAGTTTGGAATTTATGTTTTTGAAGATATTAATTTTCCATAAACTCACACTGAGCTTTCCAACAGTCCATATATTTGCATTGTCACAATAAACTTCAGATCAAGAGCTTGTCAAAATGAAGAATATTGGAAGTCAGTCATTTGGTTTGCATTTAATACATCATATTTTAAAGTTATATGCTAATTTTATACTAATTTCATCAAAAATCAGAAGCAGAATGCAGATTTAGTTAAAAATAATTAATATGACACACAAGTAATATTTTGGTGAAGATTATTTAAAATCACTTGTAACAAGGAGCTTCTAGAAAGACAGCTGGATTCACAAAACATTAAAGATTAAGAAATATCTTACATGATATTAGATAGGTCTTGGTTAAAAGCATAGAATATCAGAAAGATATATATTTGTATGTTATCTACTATGCAAAATCAGTAAACTGTGCACCATAAAAGAAATCTTTGAGAATACAATAGTGAAAAACAGGAATTCCATGATTCTTAATTGTGTTCATATGGAATCTGTATATAGACAGATAGTTGAGCGTTCAAAATTTACAAGGTAAATGTTGGTGGCTTAAGATTGAGATGTGTGTAAAAGCTGCACACTAACCTGTGTGACTACGAGTTGTTAATGGAATCAGTTAGCAGACATCAAAGAACAAAAATCATATTACTGCGTGCCCACCTTCCTGATATGATCGCCGAAGACAAATGTGTGTATAAGTAAATGTGGTGAAGAAAGCTGATGGTGCCCAGCTATCAAAAGATACAGTGTCTGGGGTGTAAAAGGCTTGAAGGTAAACAAACGGCCGTCTAACTCAGAAGCAACAAAGCCCACTTTGAAGCCCACCAACAAAGCACACCAGTTTGTGTGATGATGAAGTGTCAAAGGGCACATGTATCAGGCATTAAAGAACTAAAGTCATTTCATTAAAAATGAGGGGGAACACAGATTAGGGACCCAAATCGCATCAATAGGTGAAGCGACATTCTCTTATAGAGGGGTCACAGGAATGAGACAAGCCACTCAGGCCACATTGTAGCAGGGATGGAATGTGCAGTTTTCCTCCAGTTCTTAAATACTTCCTCCCTCCCACTATCATGATCCCAAATCTACCTTACAAATACAGCTAGACCAGAGGATGTACACTGGTACAGATAGGATTGGGAAACATGGGGAATCCAGGACAGATGGTCCCTTCTGGACCAGTGGTGAGAGAGTGGCTACACCGTGAGGTTGGAGGGAAGGTGGGGTAGAAAGGGGAAAATGATTATAAGGATCTACATATAATCTCCTCGCTGGAGTATGGGCAGCAGGAAAGTGAGTGAAGGGAGGCATTGGACAGTGTATGATACGACAAAATAATAATTTATAAATTTCCAATGGTGCCTTAGGGAAGGGGGCGTGGGGAGGGAGGGGAAAATGAGGAGCAAGTAAGTTTTGAGACCCCATTGTCATTGTCATCCTTGTTGTTGTTAGCTGCCATTGGTTCAGTTCTAACTCAGGGGACACACTTCCTGCTCCTATACTAGCTTAATTTTGCTCTTTTGGTTGATGCAGGCCCACTGATGCAGCCACTAAGTTAGTCCATCTTGTCAAGGGTTTCCTCTTCTTCACTGCCCCCTACCGTATCAAGGATGATGTCCTCCAGGGACTGGTCTCTCCTGACAACACATACAAGGTACATGAAATGAAGACTCACCATCCTTGTCTCCTCTTCCAAGAAATATTTGTTCTTTTTGCATTTCAAATATTTTAATACTCTTCACCAGTCCCATAGTTCAAATGCATCAATTCTTCATCAGTCTTCCTTACTCGGTGTTAGACCTTCTCATACTCATGAGCAATTAAACTATGATAGCTTGGGTCAGGTGAATTCTAATCCTCAAAGTAACTTCCTTGATTTTCAACACTGTCGAGTGGGATACTGTTGAATGTTTACCCAATGCTGTGCCTCCTTTGATCTCTTCGCTGCTGCTTCTCTAAACGTTGGATACAAGCAAGATGAGATCCTGAAAATTTTCAGTCTTGTTTCCATTTCACTTATTACTTATTGTTCCAATTGTGAGAATTTTAGTCTTCTAGAAAATGCATTGTAATCAATGCTAAAGGCTGAATTTCTTTATTTTCATCAGCTAGTTCCTGAAGACCTCACTTTCAGTATATGCAAATGCTCACTTTCAGATACATAAATGGGTCACTTATAGATATCAGGTTGTTAATAAGTCTTCTAAATTGAAACAGCATTCTTCTTCATATAATCTCATTTTTATTATCAGTCTAACATATAGTTTCAATAACTATAGGCTACAATGCTTATAATTCTCTTTGCTTTCTTTATATCATGCATTGTTCCATTGTTCTGTTTACATAACTGCCTCTTGATACATATAAAGTTTCTCATGGGCAAAATGTAGTGTTCTAGGATTCCTAATCTTCTCAAGGTTGATTTCTATTCTTCTCAACGCTGTCCATAATTTATTATGATCCACACAGTAAGATGCTTCAAAATATTCAAAAAAGCACAAGTAAACATCTTCATGGTATTCTCTGCCTTTAGTCAAGATTTATCTGACACCAGCAATGATAGCCTGATTTCAGCACCTTCTTCTGAATCTGGTCTGAAACTCTGGTAGCTCCTTATCAATGTACTTCTGCAACCCTTGTTTGGTAATCATCAGCAAATTTTATTTCCAGATGATATTAGAGACTTTTAAAAAATTATTTTACTGGGGACTCATACAATACTTATCACAACCCATACATGTATGTATCCATTGTGTCAATCCATTTGTACATTTGTTGCCATCATCATTCTCAAAGCCTTTGCTTTCTACTTAGGTCCTTGGTATCAGTTCATCATTTCCCCCTCCCTTTCTGCTTCCCTCCCTTGAACATGGACCCTTGATAATTTATAAATTATTATTATTTTGTCATATCTGACACTGTCTGAAATTTCCTTCACCTACTTTTCTGACATTTTTCTATAATCTGTACATTACATAGGCACCTTTCTTAGGTCTCTTCCAGTCAGTTGCCAGGAAGCATTCTTCCTGGCAAGAGTGCTACCAGGGATGCTTCGCTATTTTTGTTTTGTTTTGTTTTGGTTTTTTTTTTTTTTGTATTTTTTTTCATCACTGCCCTCTGGTGAAAGTAGGTGGCCCAGCCTTGCTCCTGGAGAGTTGCTGCCCACCAGGGCTCAGCCCACTTCACTAGTTTTTTTGTTGGTCTGAATAGAATAGAGAAATAAATTCATGGACACTGATATGTATAGGAAAGAGGTTTTAGGCTGAGCCCCGGTGGCGTAGTGGTTGTGCGCGGGACTGCGGCCCACTGGGTTGGAGTTTCAAATCCAACAGCAAGACTGGGCCCCTACTCCCACCACCAGAAGGTAGTTATGTCCCCCCCTCCAAAAGAGAAAGAGGTTTATAGACAAGAGCAACTGAACATTAAGGAAACACCTGAGTCCAGTCCCAGATGAAGTCCATAAGTCCAATATTAGTCCACATATCCGATGCCAATCTATAATGTTCTCCTGACTCATGAAATGCGTGCAATAATGCTGAATACAAGAGGATCACAAGCCAGTGGATTGAAGTCTTGTGGAGCCAATGACATTGTAAGCGTCTCAGAGCAGGCGCAGGGGTCTCCATGTGGCTTCTCCAGCTCCAGAGGTCTGGTTGCATCAGGGTTGCTCCATGCATCTTCTCCAACTCCCAGAGTGTACCACCATGTGTCTTGTCAGGAGAAATCTCCAAGGGAGTGAGTTGGGAGGGAGTCTCCAAGAATGTAAGCTGAGAGAGAGAGGGTAATATCACAATTCTCAGAATTCTCAGGGGAAGAACATGCCCACACAGAGATCTCGCCCACACAGAGATCTCATTGTCTGTGATCTGATCAACAGACTAGGCTCCACCTCTTCACTCTGATCCCTCTCAAGTCCGAAATTGATACCAGATTATGTAACCACCACAGCTTCTTGAAACATTTTAATTATTACTCCATTAACTTCTGGGGCCTTGTTTTTGATTAAAGTTCTCATTGAATCCTGATGGCCATCCTTTAATGACACTTGTTCTTGATCATATTCCACCTCTTGAAATAGTTGAGTGTTGACTAGTTCATTTTGTATGATAACATGGCATTTTCCCCTCTATCTTTGATACTTCCTACATCATTCAAAATTATGCTAATAGAACCTTTTGATATTACAAGCCATAGTTTGAATTGTTTCTTTAGTTCATTCAGCTTTATAGAGACTGAGAGTCATCCCTTTTGGTTTTTCTTTGTAGTCTTTTACTTAATCTTGCAGAGTTGCCCTATGAACATTCATGTTCCGCTTTTATTTTAATTTTTATTCCATTTTTCTTAGTTTCTGTATGATTAAGAGCAAGTTACAGAGTCTTTTATAACATCCAGATTGATCATTTCTTCCTGTCTGTCATTTTAATGACTTTTTGATTTCTTCATGAATGGTGTTTATGTTGCCCTCCCACAGCTCATCAGGCCTTCTGTCTTTATTGTTCAATGTGCCAGATCTACTCCTGGGATGTTCTTGAAATTCATGTGGAATATATTAATGGTGGTATTTTGGTTCTCAGGGGCTTGATTTAATTTTCTTCAGCTTTAACCTGAACTTTCATATGAACAATGTACAGTCTTCTTCACAGGGACTTAGCCACAGGCCTGGTTTTAGTCCTTGATATTGAACATCACTGTCTTCTTTCCACCAGATGAGGTCAATTAGGTTTCTTTGATTTCCATCTAGAAAACTCCCTCTGTATAATAGCCATTTGCATTATGGAAAGGGGTATTAAAAATGAAGAGGTTGTTAGTCTTGCAAAATCTTTGATGCCATCTCCAGCCTCATTTCTATCTCTCAGGCTATTTTTGAACTATTATTCCTTCCCCTTTGTTTCCAAATTTTGCATTCCAACACCAATAATTTCCAATGCATCATAATTATATATTCTATCAATTTAAGACTGAAGACATTGGTAGAATTCTCCAAATTCTGAATCATTAGTTTTAATGGATGATATATTCATTTGAATAGTATCTATATTGATTGACTTTCCTTGCATGTGGATAGATATGATCCTGGCACAGACAGCATTGTACTTCCAAAAAGATCTTGAAATTTCCTCTTTTACTATTAAGGCAATAGTAAAATATTCTTATTTTTTCTATCATTCTAGGTATATTAATTTATTCTGTAACTCAAATGTTAATCTCAACTAAAAAACACCTATAACTTCAATTTTTATGTACTTAATTCATTTCTCAAAACTTTCAATTTTCCTAAACGCACATTTCTTATATTCCAAATTTGAAATATTAACTATGTTTGCAGCTTTTTTGGTGAATCATGTTCTATCAGCAAATGAAGGTTCTAAAAGCATTATTCCCAAAGGCTTTTCTCCATCTATACCACTATGGTGAAATGTCTTTTGATAAGTCAGCTCTTTCTCAGTCATCTTTTGAGTGCCTTCTGACCTGAAGGATTCATCCCTGACACTACCTCTGACTATATTTTTCCTTCTGTTCACTATGTTATCCATAACATTGCCAATAAGTAGTTCTTCCGAAGTGAACAGCCTGCATTTTTCTTTATAGTCTGTTCTTATCTGGAAGCTCTGCTGTAAGCTATTCATGATGAATGTTTCTGCTGGTATTTGAAATACCAGTGACATAGCTTTCACCATCATACTGCTACATAATCCACCACAGTATAGTGAACTGACAGAAAAAAACTGTTTTGGGTGAGCTCTTTAAAATGTTAAAATATAAAGATGTCACTGTAAAGACAAAGATTTCCCTTTCTCAAGCCATGGTATTTTCAGTCATCTCATGTGTGTGCAAAAACTGGATAGTGAGCAATGATGACTGATGAAGGATCAATCTCTTTGAGCAGTGATGCCACCAAAGAACAGTTAAAACACCTTGACCTATCAGAAGAACACACAAGTCTGTCTTAGGAGAAGTACAAGCAGAATGTTCCTTACAAATGAGGATGTGAACACCTCGTCTAACTAAATTTGGATGTTTCAGGAGACCCCAGTCTTTGTAGTAAGACATTACATCACTTAAGTCAAAAGTCAGCAACAAAAAAAGAAAGACGGTCAATGATATTGAATCAATGGTTGTAGCAATGGGCTCAAGCATAGTCATAATCTCTTGGGATGGTACTATAGAAACATAAAACATCCTCACAGACATGGATTTTTTGTTTCCATTGTGCATAAGAGGGTCACTATGAGTTTCAACCACTGACTTGGCAGCATCTAATAATAGAAACAACAACAATGGAAACATGGTTAGTCACTGATTCAACACAAATTCTTATCAAAAACTCTTTTTCAATAAGTGTGGTGACTCCTGTGTTAACCCATATTCTCTAGAGAAGCAGCAATAGTGGTACTTGTATAAGAATATTTATAGAAAGAGACTTCTATCAAGAAGAAGTTTCACATGATTGTAGATGGGGATAAATACAGTTCAGTTCAAGTCTACATGTCTGATAGAAGTCAAAGGATTCTCCTGATTCCTGCAGCTGCTGGAACTGGGGCACAGAAAGCATTAGGATGAAGCGGGTAGATAAGCAACTGCTGAATGAATCTGAGATCAGCCCAAAGAATCCACAGCCAGCAATCTGCAGATGGGTCCTGGGATCAGCAGGTGAAACAACAAGAGATTGACAAAACAGATGAAAGACCCGAGGCCAGCAGTACAAATCCACTGGTTTCTACACACTGTCAATTTATCCCCTAAATGGGTCACATCATGAATGAAACATCACTTAATCTTATCAAAGTTGTGATAGGATAGAGGAGGTCTAGTCTCTCCACAATTGCTTGACTGTTTCATAAAAATTCCCGTCATGAAATAAACCACATTATGTTAGACTATATCATGGGAGAATTCTGTCCCACACAAGTTTACATAAACCCTAATTATCACAGCTACCAAGGATCTAATAACTAATGAATCAGCCCCGTACTCTTGATTCTCCTGGCAGTGAGATTCCCAGGAATATGAATTAATTTATCTGTAATCAAGATTTGTCTGTGCATTCTTAAGTAAATCTCCCTACTTCTTTGTTATCAATTTAGAGCCTTTTCACTACAGAGTGAATCATGAAGTAGGTCACGAGAGAATGCAAGTGTTTGATTTACTTTTGCATCCTCAGAATCCAACACAGTAATGAGCAGGAAAGGAATTCAGTGCAATTTTGTTGAAAGAGCAAATCAATCAATTAATATATAAGTAGATTGTTGAGAAATAAGGGGATGAATGATTTATTGCATGTTTGAATAAACAAATAGTCACAGATCATTGTTAAAACAATAAATAAATGAATGGATCATCATTATTACCATAATGACTCTTCCTGACTGTCATTATGATAGGGCGAATAGACTCTATGTTCCAAACAGTACTGGAAGGTGTGATCATTTAGCAATATTTTTCATGTATGTGTGGGCTTTTGCATATCTTTCTGCCTCATGGAAAAAAGCTCTATTGTCCAAGTTTGCATTAAATTGATCCTTGAAGAAGGCCATCCAAAAATAGCTCTGTGTGTGAAGTCCAGAAGGCTGCTTCTTTCACTTCCCTAGGCTACTCCCCTATGAACAATATTTTGATTTAGTTGGTTCATTTCATGTGATGGCAGCATGAATGATCACTTTATAGCAGACATCAGCAAAAAAGATAGGAATTCACCATGAAAACAGAGCAAAACTGAAAGTCTTTTGGCCTCTCCCTGCTTTTCTTGAAGATAAATGATTATGATGTCAGTGCAATTTGAAAGAATATTAAATCAGAGACTGAAAATACTGAGCAGTTCCAACTCCCTCAAATCACAAAGCCCCAATTCTCAAGAACTTAAAAAACTAAGATAAGATGGGACTTTCATTCTCAACAATATTCTCAGTTGTTGACTGACCTATATGTGAGCCATTGTTCATCACACATTGAATCAAAATATTCCTCCCACTCCTGTTCATTTTTGTTTATCATTAAGGATGCAATCTTATCTTCGCTAAGATGCTACTCCAACATTATTCATAAAGATTAAAAACACACCAAACTCAAACTTTCATGAAGGGGCTAAACCAGTAAACATAGGTTCTGGATGTTAGGTGCCATTGAGTCCGTTGCAAGTCACAGATTCTGTGCACCACTGTCATGCTCAACATTGTTCTTTTGTTTGAGTCCACTGATGGAGCCACTAGATCAATACAACTTGTTAAAAGCCTTCTTTTTTGATGTCCTGCCACTTTACCAAGAATGACATCCCTCTCCATATGTTTAATATGTAGAAATTGGAGCCATCTTTCCTCTTACTCTCTCATAGAAGAGGAATCTGAAAAGAAATGAAATTTGCTACATGCTCATTTGTATCAATCACTGTATTAAGCACACATGGCATCTGCAATAAGCTGAATGCCCCTACCAACCCCTCACCAAAGATATGCACATCTTAATAGCAAGAAACTCAATATTTTGTCTCATATATTAAATTACACTTTAATGCTAGGATCTGGCTAAGAATAATGAATGAGTAGATCACCTGTTGGGCTGCTGTAATTATGAGTCTTTATAAGTGGAAAGAAGAATTTAGGAGAAAGAGAAGGAAATGCAATGATACAAATAGAGATTGACATGATGGGATAACACGCAAAGGCTGTTGGCATTCTCCAGAAGCTGGAAGAAGCAAGGAAAGGATTCTGCACTATTGAAAAGGCATCATCTCAGGGAACATACCGGTTTTAGTACTATCAGACTGATTCCATAACAATAAAAAATAAATGTTTGTGGTTTTATGTCACTAGGTTTGTGAAAATAGGCTACAGCATGGGAGAATAAAAAAGAGACTAATACAGTATCTTTGTAATATTCTTGTTAGACAATATTGAGCTCATTTCCACATCTCTTGTTAAGTGCCATCTAGCCCATTTCAACACATAAGGATCCTATGAACATAATGAAATGCTGTCTAGTCCTGCACCATTCTAGACATTGTTGTTATCTTTGAGTCCATAGTTGGAGCCACTCTGTCAATCTATTTTGTGAAGAACTTTGCTGTTTTTCTCTGCTTGTCTACTTTACTCAGGATGATATCCTTTTCCAGAGATTATTCTTTCTTCAAAACAAGTCCAAAAAGTACGGAAGACAAGCTCTCCTCATCCTTGTTTCTAAGGGGCACACTGGCCATACTTCTTTCAAGACAATGTTACCTATTTTTCTTTTCTTTTTTTCTGTATTTATTTTTTGCAAATCCATGGTATTTTCAATATTCTTCATTAGCATCAACGTTCAAATGCATAGATTCTTCCTCGGCCTTCCATATTCAATGTCTAATGTTCACATACATATGTGGTAAATGAAAAAAACAGGGATTAGTGTAGGTACATCTTTGTTCTCAAAGTGTCCTCCCTGCTTTCCAATACTTTAAAGAGTTATTGTGCAGAAGATTGTTTATAATGCAACACATCATTTAATCTCTTGATTGTTGTTTCCATGAACATTGATTGTGGATTGAACCAAGGCGAATTTCGTGACAATTTCGATCTTTTCTCCATTTATCATGATGCAACCTCTTGGTTTAATTGTGAGGATTTGGGTCTTTACATTGAATTGTAATTCATACTAAGGGCTGCAAGTCTTGCTCTTCATCAGCAAATGCTTGAAGTCCAATTCACTTTCAGCAATCAAGTTGTGTCATCTGCATAGCACAGGTTGTTAATAAGCCTTTTCCCAATATTAATGCCCCATGTGGTGGTGAATGTGTTCCTATGATCCTGAAAACTATGTAACTCGTATTTCAAATTTCAGAAATTTCACTCAAAGTTATTAACTTTCAGCAGAGCTTCCAAATTTAGAAAAGACTTTGAAGTGGGAGTACATCACTCACTTCCAGAGGAAGAAGCCACCAATACCTTAGTCTAATTCTAGTGACACGAAAAAGAAAGAGAAATAATCCATGGGTCAGTTTGTATTATTGACTTGCAATTTATAACACAATGAAGAAGTGTTCTTAGAACTGTAAAGCTCCACTTTTTAGTAATATCCATGGCTTTGTAATTTTAATAACAGTGATGCAAGATTGTGAATCAATATTTCTCAGTGCCAAGTATCCCCGATTTCTCCCTCTCACCCATCATTGTCAACATTAGAGTTATTTTTTACAATCATAACTTACCTAAGCAGTCATTCAGTCTCATAGATCCTTCAGTCTATAAATGAATGAATCCATACTATGTTGCATGAATTTCTCAAATATCTTGCTGTGATTTTTACTGCCATGTGTAACCTAATGGCAAATTTGGGTTCCGGCCTCACTGGATCAGCTGTGACCCAGAGATAAGTTATGGTCACATCAGTGTTTAGTAGGAACAATGTAGGTTTCCCATCTCTCCTTTATAACTCTAGTAGGAAGTAACTCCAACACAGCCACTTCTGCCAAATTGAATAAATAAATAAAAGTAGCTTTGGGAACTGTGCATACAAATGAATGAAATGAATCATTGTCCCTCTGCTACCAGGAAGCTCTCCCCCACATGCTTAAGGAGAGTTTGGCCTTTTCCCAAAAGAGATGCTATATGATTTACCGTAGTGCCTACTGTGATGCCTATTCAGGTTGACATCCCACCTGACCAGTGGGAAACAGGTGCAAGAGAAAGTGCCTCCCCGGGCAGCCTCATCCCACAGGGAGGGAAGAGGCCAGCACAACATCTGTCTTTCTTATCTGTTACTGATGTGCACAAACATGCATGCTTTGAGGTTGTTGTTTGTCAAAGAGGATCTCAAGCATGAAAGTCTTCCCTGCTCTCCTTCTTGTTTAGTTCCTTCTGCAACTCATTTGGGATTCGGAAAAGAAAAAAATGAAAGAGCTTTTCCTTCCTGGAGCTGAACCAGAGGACACAAAAGCAGACACACATTTTCTGAATTAGTCCCTCTTAATATAGTTCCACTGTTTTTACTATAAAAAATGATCTCATGGCAAATAGCAAGACTAAAATAACGTAGCTGTGCTGCATTCCAGCACCTTCTCTTTGATAACAAGACATCGGGCCTTGACAAAGGTGAAATCACAGCGCTAAGAAGTGTAGAAATGAGTCGTATCCTGTCTGTGCATATTTATTTCATTTTCCCCTCCTACCTCTCCCCCTGCTATCTTATGTGTCCATGAAGAAAGCAATCTCTAGCTGTTCTTGTAATTTATGCCCCACCAATTTGATCAGTTGCAAATCGAGATTATATTTGGCAGCCCCGTGTTCCTGACGTGTGCACATGGAGATGAAAGGGGAAGAAAGTTATGGCGTGGGAGAAGCTGTGAGCAGTAAAGCATGCTTATTAAATTTCACAGGTCATCAAGATAGACCAATCACCAGAAATAAGAACCCTGTTGAGTAATATAGAAGGGTAGCAAAATAAGAATGCCCAAAATGAGATGTGTTGACCCCATGACTGTGAAAAATGGGCTCAAAATTACCAAAGATTATAATGATGATGCAGGAAATGATAGTTTCATTCTGTTATGCATAAGATTGCCAAGGGAGAGTGCTGACTCAACAACAATTAAGAACAATACATTTCATATGTTGTGTTTTAAAATCCAGATGGTGCAAGCCCGGGCAGTGCTTTTTTTTTTTTTTTTGGTCTGTTTTTGTTATGGGTCAGAACCAACTCGAGGGCACCTAGCAACACCAAAATTGATTCCGATACATTGTGGCCTATGGTGATCAGTAGAACTGACCTTTGGGGTTTTCTGGGTTGTATTCGTTACAGTCCAAGGAACTTGTTAATACATTTGGGAAGGATTCAGCTGATAATCAAAGGTGGTCAATTTTCCCCAAAACAGGCTTTTTGAGGAGAAAGAAGGGAGTGTCTGCTTATGGAAATATAACTGCCTGAGGAACTCTCTCAGGCAATGTCTATGTTGTCTTACAGCATTTCTATGAGTCAGAATCAAGTCTATAGCAGTGTGCTTGGTATTGTTTATGTTCAGTTTTGTGGATGTTGAGCTGCTGGTGTAATGATTAAGCATTAAGACATTAATGATTAAGCACAATGATTAAGCATTATGTTGTTAGCTAAAAACTCTGTGGTTTGGCTGAGCCCTGGTGGCCTAAGTGGTTGAGTGCGGGACTGTGGCCCGCGGGCTTGGCGGTTCAAATCCAGGGGCAGCTCTCAGGAGCAGCGCTGGGTAGCTCCCACGACCACCAGAGGGCAGTGATGCCCCAAAAAACAAAAAAAACAAATTTGGGGGCTGAGCCCTGGTGGCGTAGTGGTTGTGTGCGGGACTGCGGCCCACTGGGATGGAGGTTTGATTCCAACTCCATGGAGAAAAGGCTGGGCCTCCTGCTCCCACCACCTGAGGCCAGTGATACCCCCAAAACAAAAACAAAACAAAACAAAAAACTGTGTGGTTTAAACCCACTGATGGCTGCATGAACAGAAAAGGTTTGAATTGGTTTGTGTTAGGTGGAGTTCTAGGGAGAAGCAAAAGCAGGGATGCTTGTGTGTGCTGCCCATAGAACGAGTTGTATACCAAGACGTCCCTTAGACAGCTGTGGGAATAGGTAAGTCCAGTCTGACTCAAGTCTCACTTCTCTGGGAGGTGGAAGGTAACAGAGATGGAGCAGGTTGACAATGCAGAGAGAGCAAGGGCACAGGTTGGAGGATACAGAGGCAATACGAGACTAATTCATGAAACCATCTTCAGGAGTCCACTGGCGGCTCCTGGGGTGCCTTCTGGTGGCCACAAAAGAGATTGAGGAACCAGTCACAAGCTTCTGCTCCAACAGAAGGTGAAGTGCCCATGAATGTTAGATTCTTGTAAATGTCTCTCTTACACAGAGACCATAAGCCCACTGAAGTATCATCTTGCTGCCACCACGTTGGGACCTTGACTTCCCCTTACCCAGGAGTGTCTAGTTAATGTGGTCCCTAACCATCACCGATATACTCCATTAAAGACCACAGCCTAGAAAATGCAGAGTGGTTCAATACTGTCGTATATGATCCCTGTGAGTTAGAATTTACCTATGGGAAAATGACAGCAATGTATAGATTCTATACACTTTGTTTTTGAATTTTTAATGATATGATTGCATATATACACACACACATATATATATGCTATTATTATTAGGCACTGTCAGAGGGCTCCTCCTCAGAGGGAACCAATGTACCACAGAAAGAAAAACAGTGCCCTCGGTTGCAACTTCCGTGCTAGGTAGAAGCCCAGCATTGTATTTTGCACCAGTCCAGCCTGTCAAGAGGCTGTTGCTTATTCACCCACTTACTTTACCAATCTTGGAATCATTTTCCCAGGATTGGTCTTTCCTCTTACCATGTCATAAGTATAAGAGATAAACTCTCAACAAACTGGCTTCTAAGGAGCACTCTTGTACTTTTCCTTATTTTTTTTATGTAGTACATACTTTATTTTCTAAAACTTTGCCATTTTCAATTTTACTTTTCAGGTAAATCAGTTATATGATATATTTGTTTTATACTTTTTTCTATTATTTAATACATCATCACTTTATTGGGATATCACATAATCTTATCACGACCGATATATACATCAATTGTATGCAGACCACATTTGCACATTTGTTGCCATCATCATTCTCAAAACATCCTCCCTCTACTTAAGACCCCAGTATCTCCCATGAACCCTTAATGATTTACAAATTGTCACTATTTTGTCATATCATGCACTGTCTGATGTGTCCCTTCACTCACTTCTGTGTTGTCTGTACCCCAAGGAGAAAGTTATATGTAATCCCATGCAAATGGTTCCCTCTTTCTACTCCATCTTCCCTCCACCCTCCATGTATTACCACTCTCACCACTGTTCCTGAAGGGATCCTCTCTCCTGAATACCCCATGATTCCAGCTCCAGAGTACATCCCCTGGTCTAGCAGGATTTATAAAGTAGAATTGGGATCACGATAGGAGGAAGTATGAAGCATTTCAGAACTAGAGGAAAGTTGCATATTTTATTGCTATTGCACTGTGCCTTGACTGGCCCATCTCCTCCCTGCAACCCCTATGTAAGGGGATATCACTCCATCTATTGCTAGGTTTTGAGTCCCTAAACTGTTCTCCCCCTCATTTATAATGAAATAATTTTTAGTTCATTGATGTCTGATACCTGAACTCTTTGACACGCCATCATCACACAGGCTGGTGTGCTTCTACCATGTGGGCTTCTTTGATTCTCAACTAGATGGTCTCTTGTTTACTTGCAAGCCTTTAAGACCCCAGATGCTATATCTTTTGATAGCTGGGCACCATAAGTTTATATCACCACATTTCTCATGCATATATTTGTTGTCAATGATCGTATCAGGAAGGTGGGCATGCCATGTTATGGTATTTAGTTCTTTGAAGCCTGATAACTGATTCCTTTGACACCTTGTTGTCACACAAGCTGGTGTGCTTCTTCCATGTGGGATTTTTGCTTCTGAACTAGATGACTTCTTGTTTACTGCTTGTTTCAAGCCTTTAAGACCCCAGACTCTACATCCTTTGATATCTGAGCACCATCAGCTTTCTTCACCACATTTGCTTATGCACACCTTTGTCTTAAGTGATTGTGCTAGGAAGGTGAGCATCATGGAATGTCAATTTAATAGAACAAAGTGTTCTTGCATTCAGGAAGTACTTGAGTGGAGGTCCAATGCCCATCTGCTGTCTTAATACTAACCCTATAAGTATATGCATATAAATCTATTTCCCCATCATCATATATAAATACGTTCACCTATGTATTCCTTTTACTTTGCTTTTGTCTCACTATCATGCTCAGCCTTCATTTGGGTTTCAGTATTTTGTCTCTTTTACATTACTCTTGATCATTCCCTATCAGACCTCTCATACCCACCTCGTCACTGATTTTAAACCTGTTGTTGTTCCCTTGTCCCTGTGATAGTCAACACCCCCACATTTCCCCCATTTCCCCATCGCCCATGGCCCCCCAGAACCATCAGTCTCATTGTTTTCTCCTCCAGATGGTTCATCTAGATAGACGTACAGAGATATACAAAAAAAATGCACAGGACATCTCAAGATGAAGCAACAAACAAAACCAAAATGATGACAAAAAAAAAAGCAATGACTGGAAAAAATAAATAAAAATATTAAACAAAAAACCTGTAAATAGTTCAAAGTCTGGCCTTTGACCTCCAGAAGTGTTCCTCGGTTGAGTCAGAAGGGGTGCAACATACTGGCCCCAAAGGATATCCTTGGCACACCCTTGGGAACTCCATGCTCTGCTCCTTCTGCTGCTCTGCTGCATGCCCTTGCCTCTGTGTGGTGGGGTCATACTAGGGGTATTCCTGACCCTGATTCTCCAGTGTTGTCCCTGGAGGGTGTTGGGTCAGCAAAGGATACTGTATTTCACAGTGGGAATGACCACATGGTCCTCTCTGTGTGTGATGGGTAGGTTTGTTATGCCAACATGGCCACAGAAGATTGGTGGATCTGTTGTGACGGCACAGCCAATGAGCGCGCAGGATGAGTTGAGGGGCGGATGTGGGAGGGGCTTCGCAGGTTCCGCCCCCTCGCTCGTTTGCTTCCGGATCTTCGGACCAGAGAGCTGCCTTGTTCTTCCTGTGCCTCGACCTCCA